>VYZP01038637.1:0-47068 GCA_013400635.1 Hypocryptadius cinnamomeus | reverse complement strand
TGGACAAACATTAAAATTCTGGGGTGATTAGTTTGAATAAATGCAACAACAGATTTAGGAAAGAATAGGCACCAAATTTTTTGTTAGCTAGAAAAATCAGGAAGCCTAGAATTTTAAAAGTTGCACAAGCCACAGAGTTGAAGACTTTTACAGCTCCTTACTCAGTCTGTGCAAAAAAGTGTAGTCTTGTTGTAGTGTAGGGTTTTTTTTTTTAGAGCCATAAGCTTATACATACCCTCAAAAAATTCCTTGCTGGCCTGAGTTTATTCCACAGGCACTGATATGTCTTCATGTTAAATGACCCTTATAATAATATATTTTCCTGCTTTTGTGGAGGTTCACAAAGGTTTTCAAATCAAGAATTAATTTGTAGCAACTTAGCACATGCTGCAGTAATCCAGCAAGAAGTCAAGTGAAGTACTGCTGGTGGTGATTATTGGTGAATACTGAAATTACCTATGTAGATTACTGAAATGGTAATTTCTTTGGCAAGCAAAAATCCATGCTGAAAAGTCAAGTGTGCAGCAAAACTGTGTGTTGTCAGTCCCTGCCCTGGTCTGACAGCTGCTGCATTCATAGTCTGGTCCCAGCTGGACAGTCCAGATGTCCAGGTCAGGTAAAAACTTTTGGATGCTCATTGTTAAAACTGAACTCTGCAATGTGTGTAGACAGAAGGTATTTTTTCATAGTTCTAACAGATTTTCATGCCAAGCTTGGGACCACTGGAATTGCTGGAACTTCCAAAGCACTTACCACAGATTACACTTACTTTTGCTTCTTGTTAGCTTTGACAGTAGCTGTATGATTTAGAAAAGAAAAAAGTGTTTATACATGCCTGTTTGAAACAGCTGCCTAGGTTTATGGGAATTGTTGGGCCCTCCTAGGAGGAGGGTCCTTTAGGACAATGTTTCAACTGGAGATACTGACAGTCTCAGTCCTGATGCTGAGCAACTCTCCTGTTTTGTTAACGTTAGCCTGTATAATTTATGTGTTTAAGAAAAGGCTGGACGTGGCACTTGGTGCTATAGTCTAGATTCTGAGTTGAGGTGTTAGGACATAGGTTGGACTCGATGATCTTAGAGGTCTTTTCCAACCTCATTATTCTGTGATTCTGTAATTTAGTAAACAGTCTAAATCTTCACCTCCAGCTCCCACAAATTTTGTTTTGAGGGAGGCAGAACTGTCCAAGGCTTGGAGTGTTGGGTCAGTCAGAACTTGCTCTGTGCAGAACAAGTTATTGCCTGTAATCCAAAAATGCCTTTGGGTTCTAAGAAAGCATTGGTGTGCTATCAGGGTGTGGGGGACAATGTTTTTAAAACACTTTGCAGCTTTCAACTTTCTGTGGTGTTTGTTTTTGTTTTCTGTAGACTCGAGATGATTTTCTTGGACAAGTGGATATTCCTCTTTATCAGTTACCGGTTTGTATTTTTTGTTTGTTTTTAAGACTATGAAAGGGAAAAAATATTTATATATGCACTCTGTTAGTCATCTAAGGAAGTTAACAATACTGGTAATAAAGTGATTAAATTCTCCTGCTCTGTGGATTCATTGTTTTATTTTGTAGATCTGTTTGGGATTTTTCAGTGCTGATATTTATAAAACAGTGTAGGTTACCTTGTTTTCCAATACTGGAGTGCTTTTAGCTTTTCCATAGTTTTACAGTCCTGAAGATAAGAAGAGATTGTAATTATTGTCATGTCTTAAAATATTTCTTTAAATCCTGTAAATTTATTTTTACTGTTCCTTATTTACATAAACAGATACAAAAAAGAGGGTAAGTGGGAAATAGAGCTGGTGTTGCTTTGGTCATCAGTTTCTTGTAATCCTTTTGCAAAGCAGATAGTCAGTTTTTAAGAAATATCAATAAGAACACTGAAATAAATAAGCTTTTTCATTTTCTTCTGAAGTCTCAAAGTAGATTTATTATAAACTGTCTTAAAAACAGGGTAGCAACCATGGCAAACCCTTTCCAAGAGCAGGTGTTTCATTCTGTAATGTGCATAGACATTGAAAGGTAGTTGTTTTTTTCTTGAACCAGAGTCTTACTGCTAAGATTAAAGCTGGTATTGCTGTTACTGTACCTGAACCTGTAATTTAAGATTTAAAATGTAACAAGGCCTTTAAAGAAATCAACTGTAAATTTCTGATAGTTTTCTTTGATTTCAAGTACTTGATGAAGATTTTTCTTGAAAAAAATTCTTATTCCAGACAGAAAATCCAAGTATGGAGAGACCATATACCTTCAAGGATTTTGTTCTTCATCCAAGAAGGTTAGTAAATGGCACATGGAAATTCTAATTTCTATATCTAAACAATGCTCTTAGGTAATTAGTTGTAACTACCTGTGCATTTTCTGAGTTTTTCTGTTTCCATCAAAGAAATTTGAGTAGCCATTTCTAAGATATTGATGTTCTACTAAAAAGTCAGCATTATTTTAAATACTTACTGTATTCAGAAGTCTGAAGCCTCAATGCCATTATAGAACTTAATTAATGTAGATTGTAGAAAGTCAAGTTTGTGGTGGAGCACTTAAGAATAATCCTCTAGCTGTGCTTTTTCAGCTATTTTGTTCTACAAGTGCACAATAAGATAATTTTATTTTCTCTTCTGCAGCCATAAATCAAGAGTTAAAGGCCACCTTAGATTAAAAATGACTTACTTACCTAAAAACAATGGGTCTGAAGAAGAAACCACAGAACAGGCTGAAGAATTAGAGGTGGGAAAAAAAGTGTTTATTGCTGAAAAATGAATGTTAGGAATCACTAAGCTATAAATAGTGTTTTAGAAACAAATCAGTTAAAAGTGATTGCTTGTATTGTGCATACAATTTGAAGTGTTGAAGTGTCTGTTGTAGATACTGTTTAATGTTGTTTGACCTCAGAGAGACACTAACATCTCTCTGGTTTTAGAATTTCAACTCTCTCCAATCCATAGGGACATTTTGATCTTACCTACCATGTGTATATGATCTTTTAAAGCACATCCAATGTAGATTAATGGGTTTTTTCCAGGCTTAACTCTATTCAGCATTACCAGCTTTGCTGTAGTTAAACTTTGTTACAGAAGGGTGTGTTCACCTGCCTTATACATTCACAGCATGTGTATGAAATGACAGTATTTAAGCTTTTAATGTATTCTGTGAATGCTGTTTATTTTCTTGGAATTAACAACTTCTGGTACTAATATATTTAAGGATCTTGAGTTAAAAATAAGATTTCTGCATGCATAATATGCCCTGTCATATTTTAGAAATAAACACACTAAAACCAGAGTCAAATTTACTGGCTTAAGATGTAATGGAACTACACCTTAAAAGGGGGAGTGGCTTGAAAAATTAAGATGTGTTTTTCAACTTCACTCGTATTAAAGGTAATTATATTATGTCTTTCAGCCTGGGTGGATTATATTGGACCAACCAGAGGCTGCTAGCCAGCCACAACAGCAGCAGCAGGAATCTCCTCCACTGCCTTCAGGCTGGGAAGAAAGACAAGACATCCTTGGCAGGACCTACTATGTCAATCATGAATTCAGAAGAACACAGTGGAAAAGACCAACTGCACAGTAAGTCTTTTAGCCTGCAAATTCAAGTCTTGTATTAGCTAGTGTAATTCACCCTAGTTACATTGAAAGCAAGGAGAAATAAAAAATGAACAGCTTGAAAATTAGTAGAGAGCTTTCCCTCACTTCACTTAGAAGCCCTCATGCAGTGGTCACTGGCTAGTGATCATTTTGAGTGTACTGTGCTCTGGAAGTATGTGTTCAAATAGAAACTAGTTGCTGTTGAAGAGATAACAACTATAGGAATGGAAGAGAAATAATTTTTCAGTTTTCAGCCTGGTTTTTTCCTCCCATCAGGGACTTTGTTAAATTGTTTGCCCTTTTTTTTTTTTTTATTCCCATGTCCTGGAATGCTACCTGCTTACACTTCACATTGACATAAATGCTTATTCATCTTAAACAGTTTACATTAATTTATGTAGTCCAGACTGTTTCTTTTTCTTCTGCCAAAATGACTGTGATGTATGTTTTTGCTGTTAGCCTGGCTTACTGTTGAAAGATAAACTCTGGCTGCTGTTTGCTGACTTCTCCCACCCTGCCCCACCAGGGACAGTGTGGCTGTTGCAGATCTTGGCAGTGTGCAGCTGGAGGCCCAGCACGTGTTCACTCACCGGCGACAGATATCAGAGGAAACGGAGAGCACCGACAACAGAGATTCCCCTGAGGTAAACCAGTAAATCTCAACGTGTTTCTGAAATGCAAGTGGTGTTTTTAATGTAGCCTACTCAAACAGCTTGTCTTAATTAACTGTAACTTGGAACTACTTTTTTAAAATGTTTTCCCTTTGTTTTCCTTTTAAAGAGCTGGGAAATTATAACTGAAGATGAGGCAACAATGTACAGCAGTCAGAATGTTCAGATACCTCTTTCGCAGAGTAGCTGTGATGTACAGAGTCATCTTGCAGAAGAATTGAGTAACAGACTTACTACCTCTGGAAGTCCAGCTACTGGCCAGTCAACAGCCTACACTGTAAATTATTTTTCTTATTGTTCTGATAGAATTAGATCTATAAATACTTTATTTGGGAATCATATTTTTAATTTCATCTCTAATGCACACCCTTCAATAGTCTTTTTGCTGTAGAATCCCATCTAAGCAAGAGTTTTCTTCCTCTCTGCTTTGCTTATATGGATTTCTGCCTGAGGTTAAAACAGATTTGTGTGAACTATTTTTCAATCTGTAAATCTACCTCTTAGTCTAGTGTTGTAGAGTGCTGAAAACTATGAATT
This sequence comes from Hypocryptadius cinnamomeus, assembly GCA_013400635.1. Lineage (NCBI taxonomy): Eukaryota > Metazoa > Chordata > Aves > Passeriformes > Zosteropidae > Hypocryptadius > Hypocryptadius cinnamomeus. Next base: position 42,281 of record VYZP01038637.1, on the reverse strand, counting down.
AAAAAATCTGTCTGTATCCTGAAAGCTTATTTCTAAGGGAGTTGTGCTATGTGAGTTACTTTCCCCATTAGAACAAGTTCTAAGATTGACCATTTTTCGTTCTGAATATTGGGATAAGGTTTTGTGATTGGGTTGTGTAAACCTGCTGCTTCCTTAGCAGCAAAATAGGGAGCTTGCTCATACAGTTCCACAGCCCTTGTGCCAGCTGTGCAACTTGCCAGACCTCTGCATGAGGCTGTTCAGCTTGCTAACCCAGCAGTAAACTATGCTCTTTTCCCCAACGCTGCTTTTTTGCACTTTGAGCAATTGAAGCAGCATGCTAGGTTGTCTGACAAATGCTACAGTAGCAGAGGGAAAACAGCAGGAGCGTGTAGCTAGGGTGAAACTCGACTTTTTGGTGGTATGGTAGCAAGCAATTAAGTAAGCTCAGCTGTCCTGTGAAACCTGAGCTCCACAAACAGCCTTGTAACCTGATATGTGACCTGAGAAATTCACTGTCCATTGAGGAAAGCCTTTAGAGGTGACCCAGGCCATCTAGTCTGTTAGATTTTGGTATTGAAATAATCATTAGTTTGTGTGATGCTAAGGATGCCCTTCCAAATGTAAATTTGGAATTGACAATGTTTATCTGAGTTTGTACAAATGTATCACTAGTGTCGCTGGAAACAGTCAAGTGAGAGTAACAAGACTTTACTTGATCTCTGCTGTTCAGCATTCAATGGATAGCAAAGAAACTGTTATTTCAGCTTGCTTGGGTGGCCTGAGCAAAGAAAAAAGCAGATGTTCAAATTATTTGCAGGAGTTAGCTAGAATGGCAGTGTTGCCTTTTTTCACCTGCATTACCCCCCCCCCCCACCAAAAAAACTTTAAAAGTTAATAATGTTTTTTCTTTGAAGTACTTCAGTAGTATGTGGATAGAGAAAAATCCTTCAAATAGTTGTGGGATTCTGGAGCAAAATGAAATACAGGTGCCTGATTAAGTGGCAAGGGAGATCTAAATGTGTCTGCAGGCAGGAAGGTGGACACTTAAGCAAAGTCCAGGGACTGAATTGCTCTTTCAAACTGATTATCTCAGGCTCTCATACCTTTTCATTGTTGACCTAATTTACGCTCTGGAAAGTTGTCAGCTCTGCTCTATCACAGACTTTACTGACAACACAAAAAGTTCTATACTGTAAACTCAATTGTACTGTAACTATTTGTAATTAATGTTTTATGTGCCAAAACATCTCTTGGTAGAGTATTCTGAACTTTCACAAGCCTCTATCATTCTAAAATTATAATAGACTCTGTGAACTTGATGTTTCTAGCTGTTAAAACAAGAGTTTGAAAAATACAATATTAAATCATGTTTCAAAACAAATACAGTGCTTTGCTCAGGATAGAAACTGTAATAGCTTGAAGTGTGATAACCATTGTTGGCTGTTTGCTGCCATCCTTAAAGCTGCAGTAATAGTTAATGTGTCGTTCCTCTCCACTCCTTCAAGAACCATTCCAGCAGAAGAGGTAGTCTGCAGACATACAGACTTGAAGAGCAGCCTGCACATCCAGTGGTAAGTCATTTTTCAAAAAACACAGGCTTTTAGCTGTGTTAGCTGCTGACATTTCAAATGAGATTTGGCCTTCCTTGCCCAGCAGCTGTCCTGACAAAGTGGCAATTATGGGTCTAGTTCAGCTGTAAAGCTTCCACGTTTCAGCTTTGTTTAGCATTATCTTGATGCATAGCCTGCAGAAGGAAGTAGTCTTGCCCTGATGATATGAGTTTCATTTTTCAAATGGTTTGCCTTATAATTGTTTACTTCTAATTAAAAGCTACGCCACATTCCATTATGCTTTTATGGTGATGCTGCAAACTGTGATCTCATAGCCAGAAGTAGTAGGCTGGATCAGCCTAAACCAGGTATATAAATGAATCCTTTGACATGAAGAGTTTGAATTTTGTATAAACAAACAAATAAAAATCTGTTACTTCATACTATTCATAAAGGACTTAAATACTTCTTATCTGTTTTATCCAGTTCATAAAAGTCATGAACCTTCTGGAATATAGTTTTGTTGTTTTAAATTGACAGAGGAGAACCTTTTCACAGTAAGTTTCATAGTTTCCTTAATTGTTTTTTGTCTGTTATCACTAACATTTAGTTACTGCCTACTTCATCTGGATTACCCCCAGGCTGGGAAGAACGACAAGATGAAAAAGGAAGGTCGTATTATATAGATCACAATTCTAGAACCACTACCTGGATAAAACCAGTTGTACAGGTACTGCCTGTCTTCAATTTACTGATGTTTGTATTGATTGAACCTTTAAAACATCTTGTGTACTAGAAGTGGAGATGGCTTTGAAATAGAACACACGAAAGGCATGAACTGTAAAGTACCACATAAAATAGCTGGGAGACTGCATGGAGAGTTGGCAACAGCAATGTTTATGGCAATTCACTGTCCCTTCTGGAGAGTGGTAGCTGACTGAGAAGGCTGGAGACCTTATGTAAACCTTCACCACAAGCAGTGATTGTTGGTCAATGTGGTTGATATAATGAAATCTGCCAGGGACTTGCTTTATGAAACTGCTTTCATGAGTCAAAATACAGGTTAATGGAAAAAAAGATATTGTTTTACAGGACTTTGATTTGATAGGATGTTTTTTGGTCATTTACCGTAGATTGCTGCGGAAACAAGTCAGGCATCAGCTGCACAGAGTATTTCTATAGCAAGACAGCCACAAGCAACATCAAGTGATTCATCACAACAGTCTTCTCAACAGCAGCCTGAAATGGAGCAAGGATTTCTCCCTAAAGGCTGGGAAGTCCGACATGCACCCAATGGGAGACCGTTCTTTATTGACCACAATACCAAAACTACAACATGGGTAATGGAAAACTGTTCTCATGAACTGAAATTCTAGTTCCTCTTGAATCAAAACTTCACTGCTTTCAGGAAGCTTCCAGATGTTTCTTTAGTGCCAAGATAGCTGTGTCTGTCTGTCCAGGAGCGTGGTCAGATCATGGTGCTAATAAAGCCAAGCTGGGGCATTCAGTCCTGTACAGGCCATGGAGATGGACTCCACGATCCTTGTGGGTCCTTCCAACCCAAAATATTCTGTGAGAGTCTGAGTGATATGTAATAAAAAAGCCAAGTTATACATGTCATGAGTAGAGGATTATCAATTTTACTAATTGTATTTGTACTTGAAAGTTTAGCTTGGAAGGAGGAAAACAGAAATCTGCTTCACAGATGTAATTCCCTCCTAAATGACATTGCAGAACTGTGGTAGCTTATAGGAGCTGTTCACAGAAATGAGTTCTGTAAACATACCTTCAACAGGAAATCCATTACCTTGCATTTATCACAGGGCACAACTCAAATTTCTGTGAATGCTTAGAAGAGCAGACCAGGTGCAAGTGCCATATGGATGAGGGAGCTGTACAGCTGCAGTTCCACAGAGGGGCACTGCACACCACTTGGCAGTGCTGCTAGATGGGCTTAAGCATCTCCAGAGTAAGTCAGTGTTACTCTCAGGTGAAAGGGAAAGAGAAGTGCATTAAATTGATTCAAAATGGGTATTCTTTTCTCCAGGTAGATGAAAAGAACTCATTTAACACAACCACCTTCATCCTAGCTCCCACAAAAACCCCCAGCCTATCAACCAAGCAACAAAAAAACCTACCAAACCCAAAAAATATAAGGTGTGTCAGAAATCATGTGGAAAGAGTAATTTGACTTAATTACACAAAAATTGAGTTGACTGAAGGATTTATATACATGTATATGCATTTATATACATGTAAATAAAATAAAGTGAGAGGTTGCTAGAAGATGATTGTAAATTACTGGAGGACTGAGAATCCACAAGGATTCCTCTGGCTGCAGAATATGCAGCCATTACCTAATTAGTACTAGGCATATTCTTGACAAAATCATTAATAAAGACCAAAAAAAAATTTAAAAGCAAAACAAAACAGCAAAAAGATTTTAACATGCTGCTTGTTTTCTTTTCAAAGGAAGATCCAAGACTGAAAATTTCTGCTCATCCAAGGAGAAAGACTTCCCTAGATCCAGTTGACCTGGGCCCATTACCAGTAAGTAAACCATTTTGTACTTGTTTTGCAGATGAAGCAATTTAACTGTTTAAGTTAGCAGTATTGAAATTTGCACATGAGAAAATGCAGCCTGCTTTCTTCCTACAAAAAATACTGTTTTGAACTTCAGTGCTGACAGTAGATGAGGGAGGAATGCCCACAACTGTAGATCATGTTGAGTTCTATGCACACTATATGATCATAAATTTATAATAAAAATGTAGTTAAAAAGTGTAATAAAAATGTTGCCTTTTTACAGCCAGGGTGGGAAGAGAGAACTCACACAGATGGAAGAATATTCTTCATAAACCACAGTATGTACAATGTAGTGTTCTTCCCTACTCATCATTTTGTTTGTGATCATTATTTGAATTAATGGAACTAATTAAAAATTTTCTTGCAGATACAAAGAGAACACAGTGGGAGGATCCTCGACTGCAGAATGTGGCAATAACTGGACCAGTAAGCTTTCCTAATGTAGATTTTCATATTTTTCAGAAAACTGTTAATAGAATCCAAACAAACTCTTGTCATTTATCAGTTAGTCAGTCTAGAAAGTGAAACTTTCAGGGTGTCTGAATAAAGCATTTTTATATATTTTTAAAGACTGTTTAGGAAGCTTTCTGGTGAAATGGTCTTTAAATGCCAGAAAGAGAAAGCAGTTCCCATGGTAGTAAGAAAGTTTCCTTATAGACTGGGGGAGGGCTTTGAAGTGGGTAAGGAAGTCTTATTTATTTCTTGTCTACACTAGCTCAATTCAAGAAGTAAATTTGAGAAAAAAGAAGAAAAAGGAAAAAAAAAAGGCTTAAAGAGGAATTAAATTGATTTTCAACTGAAAAATAATTATCCAACCTCAATACTTAATCTGAAGTGTGAAATTACCAGAACTAATTGCAAAGACGGTTTGCATTATAATTATAGATGGGTTTTAGTGTTCAGCTGATATCTGTGTTTATTAATAGCCTGCATATGTAAACAACCTTCCCTGTCCATGGAAAATAGAGGTGATTGTAGCCAGGTCTCTCATGATCCAGCAGGGAAATGGACGTCACCAAAGGCATTTTGGTCACTTTGATCTGGGCCACTGAGGGATCTCAGGCACTTACATCAGCTAATGGGGAAGTACAGCATGGATTCTGTGGATCTGATCTGAACAGAGAAGTGCTTTTCATTCCTGGTGTTTATAAATTGGAAGTTTCCCCTGGCACTCAGTGAAACATGTATTCCTGTTATCTCAGAATTTAAATGGGTTGTCTGGTTTTCACAAGACACACAAGACTTTTTTTTTCTTTTTCTTTCCCCCCAAAGGCTGTGCCTTACTCCAGGGACTATAAGCGGAAGTATGAATTCTTCAGAAAGAAACTGAAGAAACAGGTTAGTAATCAGTAGGAATCCAGCAGCAGGTTATGAAACTTAGGCCCCTAAACAAGGGAAAGCAAATTTACAGGGAAGGTAAATTTACTGTCTGATCACAAATACATTTGTGAAGCACCAACTTCGTAACAATTAGCATTTGCTCTAACAGCAGGGTTTGTGACTTTATGCACTGATAAAGACTGTAAGCAATCTAATTTAAAAAGTATAAATTCTCAAAGGTTAAAATGTCATGAACCTGAAAGTAAGACTGGTAACAGAAAAGTTTGGAAATCACTGATCATGCATGGAATAGTTTTTGAAAGTCAGAATATGGAACGTTCTCAGAATAGATTTTAGTCTGTCTATGTAGAAATCTGTGCTGTCATCATGATCAAGCTGGATGACTGCAATAAATTGTTACAGCCTTAAAATCTGAAGTTCATGAATGTTGTTTCCAAACTCTTATTTTGGAGTGGCAGTGCCAGGTATATTTATAACATGTAGCATAAAAGACTGTAAATAGCATCTGGACAGCCAGATAACAATGAGTCTGCACGAGTTCAATCAAATTTTACATCCTTGGGAGATATTTTACATATGTAATAGCCTTTGAGTTTAGATCCATGCTTTGCCTTCTACCTGCCAAGTCTGCCTGTGCATTTTGAGCTGCATGTACATTGCACACAATTATATATGCACCTGATTTTTTGTGTTCGTAGTAAAACACAACTGACATTCATTCAAATGTCAGTATCTTAATCTGAGATAGAGAGCTCAGCCACACAATACAATTGTGGTAGTTTAAGAATGAAATACAGCTGTAGATTTTGTCTTAAGTAAGAGAATGGGACACCAAGGCTCATAGAATATTGAACTAGAAGGTGAAATAAGTCAGGTGAAATGGTTCCAGATAATTTTATGTGTCAACTGTGAGCTGTTTTTAATCAAGTGTGTAATATGATAAATGTTCAGTGTCAGAAGAGACTCCATGCCTTGCTGCATGCAGAGCAACTGCCCATATGCTGTTGCTAGTAAGAACTTTAACTGCATTTTCCTAGCATGAAATAGAAGTTAGTGTCTGAAATTCTCTTTGCTAGTTGAATTGTAGGTAAATGGAGCCTCTTTTCAATCATACTGTGTTATGTTTCCAAGTTATGTAAGGAAACAGTTTCTGTGCTCTCTTTGTCTATTTTCAGAATTTGCGTATTCTGCAAAAGTATAAAATGCTGGGGTTTATTGTTCTTTGCTTTCATGTTTCTCTTTTTTAGAGTGATATTCCAAATAGGTTTGAAATGAAAATTCATCGCACAACAATCCTTGAAGATTCTTACAGAAGAATCATAGCTGTAAAGAGAGCAGATTTCCTTAAAGCAAGACTTTGGATTGAATTTGATGGTGAAAAAGGTTTAGACTATGGAGGAGTTGCCAGGGAATGGTTCTTCCTTCTCTCTAAAGAAATGTTTAATCCTTATTATGGATTGTTTGAATATTCAGCTACGTAAGTAATACTGCTCTGGAAGATGTGAAAACTTAGGAAAAGAAATCGTATTTATTGTACCTTCTTTTAAAATGGGGTTCCTGCTGCCCTTGCAAGGGTTTAGTTGATAATAACTGCAATAATCTGTACCCAGTTGCTTGACAGAAGAGTAATGTGGAGACAATATTGTGGGGTTTTTTACAGCAGTCTAACATAAGCCATGGCACTTTTGCATGGACAAGCATGTGCTTGCAACCATCTCCTGCATACAGAAGAGGCAGTATGTAACCAGTAATGCAGAGAATGTTACCCTGCTTTAAAATAAGTGGGAGTTAATCCCTTCTCTTTGGTATATCTCTAACTTACTGAGGTAGCTCCAGGTGGTTGTTTCTGATATACTAATAGTCTTCTATTGTCTGTTGTTTAATGTTAGATATCATATTGAAAAGCAATAACTGATTTAATATAAGTGATATCTTTCAGATCTTCAAATGTGAGACTGGTCCAATAGTACAACATTTTTGTTTTTCTTTCTCTTCCCTGTTCCCTCCTTCACCTCTTCAGAGATAACTATACTCTGCAGATCAATCCAAACTCTGGACTTTGCAATGAAGATCATCTCTCTTATTTCAAGTTTATAGGTCGTGTGGCTGGAATGGCTGTTTACCATGGCAAACTTTTGGATGGTTAGTATTTATCTTATGTAATGTGATATTCAGATTAATATTGCATGTGTTTTGAGTCCTAAGTTGCATCTGTTAAATCTATTTCTTCTTCTTTAAAGCCTTTTTTATTCGTCCTTTTTACAAGATGATGCTCCAAAAACCAATAACACTACATGATATGGAGTCGGTGGTATGTAATTTGCTTTATCATGTTGACAAATTAAATGTTAATTTATAATTTTTATGTGTATATATGTGTGTGTATATATATGTATGTATATATATATAAAAAATGACATTTTGAAGGTTGAAAATGCATGATTTAAAGGTATCTTAGGCTACATCTTTTATAAGTCTGTAAGTTGTATAGGAATTTAAGCTTCCGATGAAAATCAAAGACCTAGACTCAGGTTCAAGTCAGTTAAGCTGTACTGGAAACTGGAACCTAGACTTTCTGTGATGTTTTCTTAAAATATTTTAGACACTGAGGTTGTTAAAATGGAATATAAATACTTTCAGGATTCCTATCTTAACCTGTTTTTTAAATTAGTTTTTTAAATTTGATTATAAAAATTAATAATTTCAGGGACTGAAAATTGAGTGATATGATGTAACATTTTTAGAGGAAAACATGTCCCTTAGACTTTTCTTGTTTGGTTGGTTCCCTGATAATGGCTCTTATCTAGAATGGTCATGGACAAAGTGATTTTTATTCTAGCTTTTTAATCTGTTACTGGTTTTGCTGCCCTTTAAGATTACAGCATGTAATTGCTATCTGTTTCTGACTAATGGATTTGTAGATGTGTCCTGATTTTTTTGTTTTGATTTGGTTTTTGTTCAGTGCTCTAGAATGATGGAATGGTTTGGGTTGCAAGGCAGGGACGCCTGGCACCAAGCCCTGTCCAACCTGGCCTTGGACACTTCCAGGGATGGGGCAGCCACAGCTTCTCTGGGCACCCTGTGCCAGTGACTCACCATACTCACAGGGAAGAATTCCTTAATATCCAAAATGAATCTCCCCTCCTCATCCTATCACTACACTCCCTGATGGAAGGTCTCTCACCATCTGTTCTGTAGCTCCTGTATTGATGCTGGAAGGTGCTGTAAGGTCTGCTGGAGCTTTCTCTTCTCCAGGCTGAGCACCCCCAGCTCTCCCAGCCTGTCTCCAGAGCAGAGGTGCTCCAGCCTTTCCAGCACCTTGGTGGCCTCCTCTGGACTCGCTGCAGCAGCTCCATGTCCTTATGCTGGGGGCCCCAGAGCTGGGCACAGCTGAGTAGAGGGACAGAATCACCTCCCACGACCTTCTGGTCACACTGCTTTGGATGGGGCCAGCATGTGGTTGGCTTTATCTTAATTTTCATTTCCTAAGGTTCTTTGTAGTAATGACTGACAATAAAAGGAAGATAAATAGAGGATGAGAGACAAGAATCCAAAATATATTGCTTCAGATAGTGCTGTACCATCTTACCACCATTTTGCCGTTGGAGACATTTACATAGATTGCTGAGCAATCAGGTTTTAAAGGTCTTCAGAGCTTTGTACAACTGCAGTGTCTCTGTATCCAGTATAGGGTTACCCTAGGCAGAAGTGTTCACTGGGCTGACATGGAACCTCTTGCAGTTTATAAGGTAGCTACTTTATTTAGCATTTACTCTTTTTAAATTTTCTCTTAGGATAGTGAATATTACAATTCTCTGAGATGGATTCTCGAAAATGATCCAACAGAACTGGACCTCAGATTCATAGTTGATGAAGAACTTTTTGGTCAGGTTAGTATGTTCATGTAATGTGGAATAGAAAAAACATGGAACAAAATACTTGACCTGTGAAATTAGGGGATTTTATGTGTATGGTGTTAAGAAAAGCCCTTTGCTCACTCAGCTCTTTCCACTCATGCAGTGAGTGCATTTCAGCCTGGTGTGATAAAGGACTTGGAAATAAGCAGAGCTTAAAAAAATTGCTTGTGCTTTTTTGTTGAATGCTACTTGCATTGAAATGTAGCTGTTGCTATGAAGGTAACCAAGATAAGATATCCATAGTCCATTATTTGATCTGGAGTAGAGGTTGGGTTCATGTGATTGGCTGGAAAGGATGAGTTCCTTTGGAGAATGCTAGAATTGCTGGGAGATAACATGTTTCCTTCCTCTTAAGATGTACTGGAAACCTGTAGAACACACAAATTTGTTCTTGCATACAAAGCTGTTTAAGATAAGTCATGTAGAAATACCACAGGTCTTGAATAAAACTTCCAAATTGCAGTTGCCAGCTAGATCTAAGGATAATAACCTTTATGGTCTTGTGTAACAATAGTGATCCTGAGAGAAAGCAATGAAAATGTACATCCATGATAACTGAAAAGAGATGCTTGTCTTCTGAGGTTCTGTTAGTGTAAGTCACTTTGTAATGGAGATGTATATTGATTCACTTACTGAATTGATTGCTCAAGTGGTTTCTGTAATTGTTTTTCCTTGAGATTTGGAATGAGGGCTGGGTCATGGAATATGCAGTTAGAGAAGTGTGCCTTACTGTGAACCTGTGTGCAGTCTTGGGTGGTGTGCTGTAGCAGATCAGAAAAAATGGAAGTTTCCCATTGCACCTCTTAATAATGCATCTTTTTTTTAAAAAATGTACCACATTCTATTTATTAGGTGACCTGTGTGACTGGATCTATTTCTCATAGTTCTCAAATTCTGCAGTCTTCAAGAGTTGCATGAATTATCTAATATTAACATAGGAATTCTGTTATATATTCACCTTGTTTGAGACCTGTTCTGTGCATTGCATTTAGACCCATCAACATGAACTGAAAAGTGGTGGATCAGAAATAGTTGTCACCAACAAGAACAAGAGAGACTACATTCAGTGAGTAGTGGCTGCTGTGTGCAATGTACCTCACTGGATTGCCCTCTAGCACAGGGGCTCTGTGGTAGCTTTATTTACAAAAGGAAGTTGTTGCTTTGTATATAAATCACTTTTATTTTAAATGTGGTTTTGTTTGGGTTTTTATTTTTTTGCAGTCTTGTAATTCAGTGGAGATTTGTGAGCCGAGTACAGAAACAAATGACAGCCTTTAAAGAGGTACAGTTCTAATTACAAAATAAATTCTTCTAAGAGTTTGTTGAATCTGATATGTTTTGGACACCCTGAAGACTCACTAATCATTTTGTAGTTACTAAATTTCTAATACTAAAAAGTATTAGAAAAGGCAGTGATACTGTTTGTAGTGTCAGCTTTGAATTATTTCAGAGTTAAAAATATTTTGTTATGTTTTTACTGAGGTGTTTAATTAATCTTGAAAATTTTGCTTATTTCTTAATCCTGCCTGACAGCTTTAACTGTAGAGCAAACTATTTAATGACCTCTGCAGAAATTAAACTTATTTAATTATATTAGTTTGATTTAAACTAGGCAATTTACCCTTTTTTTGTACCAATTGTATTACATAGATGATATTCAGACTTCCATAGTCATCACTCAGTTTTGCACAGTAAAGATGTGAGAAATCAATTAAAAGTACTATAACGAAACTGAGGACTACAGGTGTCCAAACATCTGTCTTTGATATATTGCTTTGGCTGGGTTTACCAAAGCCTCTCAATATCCTTCTTCTTGACTGAAAACTAAAATAACGTTGCCTTGATTTTTATAAACTTCCCTCATCTTTTTTAGGGCTTTTTTGAACTGATACCACAGGATCTGATTAAAATTTTTGATGAAAATGAGCTAGAGGTAGGTGTATCATGGAAAAGAGAACCAATTATGTTGAAACTTTACTTTACTGACTTAAACTTTGGTGTTGTTTGTTTGGTTTTTTTATCTGTGTAGTTATTAATGTGTGGATTGGGAGATGTGGACGTGGCTGATTGGAAACTACACACAAAATACAAAAATGGCTACAACATAAACCATCAAGTAATACAGTGGTTCTGGAAGGTATCGTGAAATTCTAATATTTTCTTATTGAAAATGTGTTCAAAAGCTGCTGACTTTCTGCTAGTTTATAGTTTGATTCATTGAAAGGTTAGGTAAATATTATCTGACCATTAAAATTCCTGAGAAAGTAAGAAAACTGAAGATGAGATGCACGGTAAGAATGTAAATGCAATACTGATGATTGCTTTTTCAAAAATATCCCTGTCTGACTGGGGTTAAAAATATTTGTGTAAGTTTTCCTGGCATGGTTACACTAAAGAGGTGTTAAACTCTTCTGTTTAATAAATTACAGGAATTTGGCTTCTACTTCATAACATAAGAAACTTCAAAGAAAGTAGGGGGCCAAATCTTCAAGGGAAGCATTTTAACAGCCTGCTAAGCCAGTAACCATACTCTTGTTACAGTGCCATTAAAAAATTGTTGACTTCATAGCTTTAAGCAATAGGCAGAGAATTAGACTGTATATGTCACTAAAAAAAAAACACATGTATTTCATAGATAATGATTTAGAGGTAGATACTATGTTGCATAAGTCTATTAGCTTAAAACCTTAATTTTAAAAGAAATCTTTAATTGTAATCATTGTCATATATAGGCAGTCTTAATGATGGACTCTGAAAAGAGAATAAGATTACTTCAGTTTGTTACTGGCACATCACGTGTTCCCATGAATGGGTTTGCTGAGCTGTATGGTGAGTACTTACGATTATCTTCACAATTAAGTAACCAAGAACCCGATACCAACATTGTCCTGATGTTTGACTTCAGACATTGTCAATTTTTTTTCAAATTTTGTTTCAAAATCTAGTATGTACTGGCAGTTATAAGACACAAAGTTAGAGAAGAGTCACTTATATGACATGTTTCCCATGTTCTATATGGGAACGTATTGTTTTAATTCTGGTTTTGGAAGTTTGTATAGGAGTTCTCAAATGAATGTGGATTTTTAAAGTTCTCAAGAGCTGCAAAAATCCCTGTTTAACACATGATTGAGCTTGAAGAAAATTCTCAGTTATCCAAGATCTGATTACAAAGACATGCTGGCATCAGCAGTTAACTTCAGTTCCACAACTGCTTTTATCTGCTCACAAGCCACGCTTGTGCAGATGCAGTTGTTTGTAAGGATATACTCCAAAGGGGACCACTGAAATGTCACGAGTTAAACATAAAGTCAGAAGAAAAGTACTGAACCTACAAAGCTGAGACTGAGACAAGCAGAGGACAGCAGGGAGCAAATTTCAATAGCAAAGCCAGAAAAGCCACTGTGGGCAGACTGCAGGCAAGCAGATAGAGCAGCCCGCAAAGGGTGAGGATGCTTGGCTTAGGGGAGGTCTGTTCTCAGCTGCCATCAGCTATTATGTTTTCTGCTAGACTACTTTATTAGGGCTAAAAGTGCTTGAGATGCTGTGCAAATGACTGAATAGTCTAACTTGCCTTTTTGATTAAACATTTCCTTTTTTATAAACAAGACATTAATTTGTTTATAAAACAAAAGGATTGTGAACAAAACCACCCATCTTGTGTTCCCATTTCTCCATGTCTTCATTTTCATCATAAATACTCGGTTTATTTTTTTCTGTTCCATCAGTAAATGAGTTGTGAGTTGCAGTGGGAAGAACTGTGCTCAGCAGCTTAGCCATGAGTCTGCTGCTGCACCTGAGCCTTGGCATTGCTGGTGTTACAGCATGTGCTCATCACAGGGGAACCCAGTCAGAATTCTGCTGCCTCAAGAGCTCTGCTTGTTTGTCTAAGAACACAACTAGAGATAGAACTAAGAATTGATACAGGCAAAGAAACTGCTGAAGTTCTTGGCTTCCTTCTGCCCAGGGATTAGAATATACTTGAGCAGTTTTCTGTAGCTGTATTCACTCACTCGTCAATGAAAACTTCAACTAGCAGTTGTCTTCCACAGTGCTTTGTTTGTTTCTCTTACAGTTATTTCTGCTTTACTGTGGCCAGCATGCCGTCCTTACTAAGCCCCAGTAACAATTACATTTCCTGTGCCTTGTGTTGAAAGAGCAGTACGTGTTTTTCAGTGTTTTCTGCTGGTCCGTGGCGCTTTGCTGCTGCCGGGCCGTTCCCTTGCCCGGCCGCTCCGCAGCGCCGGAGCCGCTCCCTGGCCGAGATCTCCCTCTCGCGGCACCGCCGGGCGCTGCTCTCCTCGAACGCCAGCGCTGGGAGCTCGGGAGCAACCCCAGCCGGGACCCTGAACAGACATTCTCTGAGATAGTGCCCTTTTTCTTTCTTTTTTTTTAACTGCAGTCTTCTCCCAGCTTAAGGAAGCGGTTATAAAATACTCCTTGCATCTGCTTGGTGAGAATTGAGAAGTCCAAGAAACTTAGAGATGAGATGCTGTAAGACAGTTGTTGGAGGATAGAGGGAGCTGGGGCTTTTGCTAGCAAAAAAATGTTCTCTCAGGTTCATAAGAACATCCTGGGAGTACACATATGATTGCCATGTTTCCAAAAGTTCTCAGTTACTCTGTTTTTGTTGCTGCATAGGTAGGGTGGACATTTACTATTTTCTACCAGCTTATACAACTTGGCACATGGTGATAAACATGTATAAATTTTTACATGTAAAATTTATAAAAGTATAAAATTCTTTTGTGCAGAAAACTTCAAAGCCAGCTACTCTGCATGTACATTTAGGTCTTAGGCTTCTGAGCTGAAGGTGTAAAAGTCTCTTGAAACTGAGGTATAACAAGAAATAACTAAAATACAAGGGAATTGGGATTATTGACTGTTACTTTCTATAGTCTGTATTTTATTCATATAGATAGCTTCTTCAAATGTCAGACCTGGATTACAAAACCCCCAAATACGTCATCATTTGAATCTCTGATTATAAAAGAATTTAATAATAGGGTGAAAATTGATGTGTTCTTTTCTTCAGGTTCAAATGGACCACAGTTGTTCACAGTTGAACAGTGGGGTACCCCTGAAAAACTGCCAAGAGCTCATACCTGGTGAGTATTTAATTCAGATAAATTATGACCTCTAGTAAAAGTGATAAAATACTTAAGAGTTTTCATCTGTTTTTCAGCTTTAATCGCTTGGATTTGCCTCCATATGACTCGTTTGAAGATTTATGGGACAAACTTCTTCTAGCCATTGAAAACACTCAGGGTTTTGATGGGGTTGATTAAGACACAGACATAAATTATGTTGGTCCAGTGCTGCAATTTCATTTTAAGGGTTTACAAACAAATCTGCATTTTCCAGGGACTACCATTGTATTTAGTCACATGGCTATTGAACCTTCATAGTACCGTGTGTAAAATAGCTAAGTATTAAAAATCACTAACTTTTTAAAATGTATTTTGTCATTTTCATAGTTTTGTGTATTTGCTGATACGTGCAATATACACATTGGATCAGCCAGTGCCAAGTAAGTCAAAAACTAAAATGTTTTTAACAGTTGCCTCTTGTACAATATTTGAGACTGTCCTGCAGTAAACTACTGAAGTAAAGCTGTGAAAAAGTCTTTGCAGAGGATTTAAATTTGATTTGCTGCTTAAAGAGGAGCAACTGAAATTGTTAAACTGTTTTAAGGAAAACCCGGCCAAACAAAAAAACTCAACAAACTTCATGTATTACGATATCATAATTTGTGCTGCTTCAGGCTCTTTGCAACAGATCTGCCCAAAGCACCTTATAATTCAGCATATTAGATAAAACATTGGAAAACATTTGTTTGCAGAACACTGACTTGCTACAGTTGTTAGACTTCTGTTTCTAACTTGCTTTTGCTAAAACAGTGTAACAAACCCAAGATTTTTATACAAAACAGATAAGCAGCATACTTCTGACTTTTAATGAGAAATTATATCCATTTTTTGTTTGAATTTGTAGACTGATGTTGGTTTATTGAGTGTTCATCACTTTTTTGGATAAATTTGTAGTTGAACGATAATATTTTCAATTCAGCCTTTTGCAACAAATCAATCTTAAAGTGAAATTTGTATGGGTATCACTCAGTATTTAGTTACTGATAGTTAGAGGCCTTTATTATCCATTCTTACAGTATTGCACTACATAACAATAAAGAACATGTTTACAGGGTTTTCTGGGCCAAATTCAGCAGTCTGTTATGTGCAAACTCCTGAACTCCATGGAGGTTATGCACATGTGATCAGGTGCAGAATTTGGTTCTGTGATATGTTTACAGGTTGCTAGTTTCTACAGCTGCATTTTTATATTTTTTTCTCCAGTGTTAGTCTAGAAACCAAATTTGTTAATACAGTATAACCAAAGTCATAACCAACAATGTGCAATTTATTGTAGATCAACTTGTCATATATAAATATTAGTTTGATTTCTTTTGTAAATGTGGGTCGTTTTTTGTATTAACTTTTTTTGAGCAAGTGCTGGTTAAAATGATTAGCAGAGTTGGTTCTGAAAGAAAAAAATTTGGTTTGTATACCTGACTTGCTCAAATTTTAACATTTTATTACCAATATGATCTGAGGAAATGACAGTACCTAGCTTTGGCCACCAAATTTCTGTTTAGTCACAGTTTTTATAAATATGCAAGAAGGAAGTGTAGCACATCTCTCTCTGAAGATATGTAAATTATGTAACAAATGTTAATGGGTCTTAAGGGATATTTAAAATCCCACTTTGTTTTATCCTTTGACTAGGTCATTAGGACTGAGAGTATTACATGTAAATAAAGGTAACTTATACAAATTTCCCAAATCTATATGCAGTTTTGTAAAACGTGAATGATATATCAGTAAATCTGTATAGATTTGAATGTAGCAGGTTTTGTTGCATACTTTAAAGTATAAAATAAGGATCCTGAGAGCAGTAAATAAAAGTTTATTCTAATAAGTTGTGATTGAGTTCTTTGAAGTGCAAATCAGTAATCTTGAAATAGCAAGAATTGAATAATTTTTGTACTCCTAGGTAGGCCATGGCAGTAGTTCCACCACAACATGCTGCTGCTTTTGCAGAGCAGTGAAGATGCAGCAGTGCTGTCTCCTGGTGTTCTGCTCCCGAGATGTGCAGCCTTGGAAAAACACACATTGTGTTTTTATAGAAGCTCTGGGCCACTGTCAGCCTTCAGTGCTGGCCAGCCTAGAGATGCTGAGGGGAGCCCCTCAGCAAGGCCACTGACCAGGTGAGGCAGGGCCAGGCTCCTCCCTGCTCTGGGAACCTTCCTGGCAAGTGCACAGCCAGCATAGCTGGGTGGGGAGTAGGAGAGGGGCCCTGAAACCCTGACCAGCAGCAGATCCTTTCTGAGGGCTTTAAACCAAGCTTGTGGGGGAGTGGTGATAGCAGCTTGTGCTTAAGTAAAGGAGAGCTTGGTGGTGCTGCTGGCACCATAGACTGGCCTAGGCGGGGAGGGGACCTTGAAGATCATCCAGTGCCAACCCCCTGCCATTGGCAGGGACACCTTCCACCAGACCAGGCTGCTCAAAGCCCCATCCAGCCTGGCCTTGGACATTTCCAGGGATGGGTTAGCCACAGCTTCTCTGGGCAACCTGTGCCAGCACTTCACCATCCTCACAGTAAGTTTTTCCTAATATCTAATCTAAACCTACTCTCTCAATTTCAATTCATTTCCTCTTGTTCTGTCACTATATGCCTTGCCCCATCTATCCTGTAAGTTCCCTTTTGGTATTGGAAGGCCACAATTAGGTCACCTTGAAGCCTTCTCTTTTCCAGAACAATCCCAATTCTGTCTTTCCTTAGAGGAGAGGTGCTCCAACCCTGTGGTCAGTTGGGACAGGGTGATGGGAGTGAGGCAGCCTTTGTGGAGGATTGCACAGGCTGAAGGGGACCTGCCTTGTGTGCCTGAACACAGAGGCAGCCAGGGAAAAGCCAGGGAGGAGTAAAAGACATGGCTCGTGTTGCTGGGTGGAGTGAGGGCTGCAGAAGAGGCAACAGGCTGGTGCAGACCCTTATGGGAACATCCTGGTCAGGACTTGCCCTAGGCTGCTGTTTGTCATGAGGAAGGGAGCAGGGTGGGTTTTGTAGCTTGTCGAGGAATTCTGGAATTGTAAACCCTGGCTCTTAGGGGAGACTAAATTCCCTCACGTCCATGGGCAGGGCAGTGCAAGGGGAAGCAACCTGGGAGGCTTCTGTAGGGGTCATGGACACCCAAACAAGGGTGCAGTCTTGGGCAACCAGGGAGATGTTCTTTGGGATCTGCTGCATGGCCCTTTGCATTTGTGTTTTCTGCACATCAACCTCTGTATTCCCTGAAGCACATACACAGAGAGGGGGAAACTCCAGAGACACTCCTATGAACACCCATTTTTTTTACCAGAAGCACATTTCTGCATGCCAGCTGCAGATTTCTTACTGTGCCATTGCAGAGGAGAGGTTAACAGCTGCTTCCTTGTGAGCCAGCAACCAGCTCTGTCCCACTGGTTTCATTGCTCTTAACACCCAGGTGAGTGCCAGGTGAAGGGTAAGGAAGAAGTTTCTCAGGTAGGTAAGAGCTAATCTGCTGGGGGAAAAAATGGGTATAGGATTGATGTTTGGTAAGAGTCTTCGTGCAGATCTGGTCAAGAAACATTGATCTATGAAGAGACAGAGAGATGAGAAACATCTTGAGAAAAATGTACATTCTAGGGCAGGGGATGGATCACAACAGGAGGCAGAGGACGACTGCAACAGGAATAGTTTTGCTTTTCTCAGCTTCAAAAATACCACATTGAAAATTCAGGGGAGTTTGTGGTTGCAGTTTTCTGGGTGCTCCAAGCTGGAGAGCTGTAAGGAAAACAGTTCCCTCGTGTTGGTTGTGGCTTCTGCAGCTCAGTACTGGTTCCAGGAATGTTGTATAGAACCTGGAGACTCCAGTGGAGGCTCTGCCCGGGATTTGGACTCTTGGCTGGGCTGGGAGTGGCCCAGGGCCTCCCTGGGCGCTGGAGATGGCTGGGCCAGGCCCCCTGGGGTCAGTGGGTGATGGGGCACAGCAGGGATGTGAGCTGCTGGCACAGGGGTTAGATGTGTTAGGATGGTGTGAAACCTCTGGGAAACTTTTCAGAGGCTGAACTTCCCTAGGAAGTTAAACTATTCCTGTTGCATGTTTAATAAGGCTGCTGGTGGTGTTTATTTGTGTGTTAATTATTACAGTTATATAGTAAAGGGTGTTTCTGAATAGTTATGATGCTTTTGAAGGGAATTTATTTAGCCTAAAAAAGGTAAGTATATAGACTAACCTCAACAAAGACTTGTAGTGGAAACTTTAAAATTTCTCCTTTACTCTGAAGGTAATATCTGTGTAACTGCTCTGTAGTCTGGTGGTAGGGAAATGAGACTTTAGGCATGAAGGAGACACATTCAACACTCACTTGGAGGTTTGGGGCAGTGGGTGTTGTCTGTTTTTCCCTTCAAAATTAATTTTCAGCAGATTGGGTGTTACTTGATACAAGTCTCTCACTTCTCGAGGTGGTGCAGGTGATTCTTTAGCACTCTGGCTGCATCACGAGGTAGAGCTGTGGGTTAAGAGGAAGTGAAAACCAGTAATTTCAATAGAAAGTGCCATTGGGTCTTCACTTATGCAGTTTGAAGAACACATTACTTAAATTCTTTTTAATTACTATTAAAAAATCACATCTGTAGCATATCAAACAAGTTGGGGTTTTTTAATTAGAGACTAGGACTAAATACATTAGAGACTGGGCAAAATACATCAGTGTAAACTACTAATTTTCCTTCTTTATCCTGTTTCTCTCTCTCTAACCTCACTATTTCATACATACACTTACTTTGTAAGCTATCTAGTGCCCTGACATTTGATTTGTTCTGTAGATCCATAGCACAGTTTGGTGCTATTTCACTAATTGATGACATCTTTACAAAAATCTACACACGT
Organism: Hypocryptadius cinnamomeus; assembly: GCA_013400635.1. Taxonomy (NCBI): domain Eukaryota; kingdom Metazoa; phylum Chordata; class Aves; order Passeriformes; family Zosteropidae; genus Hypocryptadius; species Hypocryptadius cinnamomeus. The sequence continues at coordinate 22,938 of VYZP01038637.1, read as the reverse complement.
GTCCTTGAAATGCACGGCTGCCTCTGGCATACTGTCAGTGTGGAACGTGTCCTGGATCAGCACACATTTCCTTTTTTTTCAACTTGTGTACTTTCTTCAGTGCAATTTCAGCATTACTTACCAAATACATGATACTCATCAATTCCCTAAGCTGGGAATTGCATTGTGGCAGTGGTAACATGCTAAAACATAATGAAATACTTAAAACTATGTGTACTTTTAAATATTGTCTTCATTTTACTAATTTCTTGTGGGGTCAAAAATAATGTCAGTTGTTAGGAGATGAGATTCTTGTGTCTGTTATTTTTCGTGCTGTCTGTTCATGTGTGGTTTATTTTCTGTTTCTCATTAATTAGTTTGTGGTGCTTGAGTTGTTCACATAGGGTCTTATGATATTATTTTTCTATTTTCTATTTTTATCAAGCAGTTTGTTTATTTTAATATCTCCCTTTTTAATGAACTATTAAAAGACTCATTCTGCAGTTCTTATGATGTGAACTGAGAGGAACTCACTCATCTGCAGTCTGACCACCACCAAGGAGCCATACCTCTCTCTGGTGGCCTAGAAGCATGTTTTTGAAATGTCTATTCATTTAAAAGACAACCCACATGTACCATCTTCCATGGTTATAAATGGGAATTAAGCATTTAACAGCTGCCATTTTGCTCTGCAGCATCACAGAATCAGTAGGAGATGCAAGCATGAGCTTTGGTGCTCTTATACTAAATCATTTTTCTTTGAAGTGGAGACTTAATTGCTTTTTCTCTGTGGAACATATATCACTAGCACGCTAATCAGAATACAAACAACTCACAAAGGGGATAATGAGGGAGAACTTCCATGTAATGCTTGGTTTATTGTCCACGTGATTCTGTAGAAAAATGTTTTGTTTTGCTGAGCTGTCCTTAATTTGAGGTTTCTTGCTTAATGAGACTTCAAACAAATTTTGCATTGTAGGTTTCAGGTTCTCATCCCAGAGAGAGGCTTGGGATTTTGGGGAGGGGGAGGCCAAGTGCCTTGGAAAACCTAAACAGACATTAAGTAAGTGAGCCTGCCTCTTGAGGAAAGACAGATAAGGCAGCTTTCCCAAATGTGACAGAATGTAAAACTTCCCGTTGAAATACACCGAAGTCTAAAAACATACATTACCATTTGTTTTTCTTAACCCATTTTGAGTTTAATTCAATGGCAAATGTTTTCATAATTGTTAGCTTTTCTGATATTTTCTACAAGCTGAAATATTTCTGATTGGGGTTTTGTTTTGAGGGCTGGGAAGTATGAGCTTTTAGAGGCTATGAATACACCTCCTTCTATGCACTGCTGCTTGGGAGTATGCAAAATGCTAAAGGTTTAAATCAAATTGCCCTGAGGACTGCTTACTGACCTTTTGAATGCAAAGCTGTCAAAACCTTCAACTAGACATCAGCTAGAGAAGAACATTTAAGGCAGATCAATGCAAATAGAAAACAATGTGGTTTTGACTTTTGGTAATTCCTAGTTAGTGAAAAACAGTTCCTGTGCTGCAAGAGCTGCTGGAAGCAAACCTGCACTGTGAAGGAGTTGCTGTGAGTAACATGTCATAGTTATTTTTCAGGGAAAACTTTTCATAATCTACTTAAGAAATTAGAAGTTTTCATTAATTGCCAAATCCTGATATAGTTATCTGAGCAGGATGCTTCATTGACTTCAAAGGGATTTTTGTCTACTTAAGGAATGCAGGGTCAGGCCCTTAACTAGTGATAACTTTCTTCAGTGGGTTGTCAGATATGACAAACTATGCCACTTTAACAGAAGTTACCCAGGCCAGGCCATGCCATGCCATCCCTTTGTCTGGAAAATCTGCTTTCTTCCTTTGCCCAAGTAAAGGAATTTCTCTATAGAAGTTATTAGAAATTACTCTCTAGCTGAAGCTGTGGTTAATGAGAATATATTTTATTTATGATGAACAGCTACAACACATTATTTTCTAGTTATATAATATATATATCTAGTTATATAATATATATATAATATATATTATATAACTATATAATAAATTCAGTTTCAGAAAGTGTTTGATGGAGTTATGAGCCCCTCCATTCTATGTATTGCTGCCCAGCAATTAGTTGTCCATCCTTAACAAATTTATGCCTAATTAGTTGTTCATGCACTATTGCTTGCTGTAATGCAGAGTTTTAAATAAATGCCTGCCTTTCTATGTAGACCTACAGAAATGGGCCCAAAAAGAGGGGACTGAGAAGCTGTTCATTCCTATTTTGGGTCTCAGTCCAGTAGCTAGAGACATCCTGTGCTGAAGACTCACAGAATAATTATTTCACAGGTTAGTAAAAAGTAATTCTTTGTGCTTTATCAGATTGTTAGAAGCGCTTTTCTTAGTTTAATTAAAGGTTAGCTGTCAAAATGTGAGGTGCTGCTTCATCCAATATAATATAATTGAGCTCTATTAATATGCAGCTAAAAATTATTATTTTGCAAATTAATTAATTTTGCTATTCTCCACACTGAGAATTTGGGGTCTGACTGTAAGCCTTTCTAAGAACAGATTTTCATTTATATAAATGTTACAATTTTGTAAAGATAAGAGGTGAAGTTGAAATTTTGCATGCTTACATACACCTGAATTTGAAAACAAACAACATTTTGGTCACGTAAATGCTTTTCTGTACTGGAAAAGGTCCAGCTATTTAATTGACTCTGAAAGTGCAAACAGGCTGGATCAGTTGATCTCTCACTGGAGAAAGACATTAATCTTGATCAGGCTGTATGTAATGGAAGCAGCTCAATCAGTTGGTGTGAGGCTGGGCTGTGGTGGGAGTGGGCTCCAGGATGTGACTGGGGCTGTCCTGCACTGGAGGTGTTAACGGGGCAGGCTCCTCCTGAAGCCAGCAGCAGTTTGAAAACCCAGCAGGATCTGGAGGGCTGCTGTCTGTATGTTGAAGGTTTGCTCTGGTTAGGCACTGTGCCTTGGGTGCTGCAGCTTGCTGAGGCTGGGTGGGATGGCCCCAGCTGCTCCACATGGGACTTCCACTTTGTGACTTGCAGTGGCCTGGTCCTCAGTGAGCACATTAGGCCAGTTTAACTCCCTAACTTGTCATGACCACCCCACACACATGGCACACATGCTTTTCTCCCCTAGTTACTTAGCACGAACGTTTTGGTATGTATTCCATATGTGTATTATTTAAACAATACAAGTTCTGTCATGTGCCAGCATCTGGCCTCTGTGGTCTTACAGAGGTATCTGAATGCAAATAACAAGAAAATGTTATTTAGCATTTAGCAAACATAATCCTGGACTAGTAATTAGCAGCACAGATAGCTGGATAGCAGCACAGTTATTAAACTATGAGCAGCTTTAACTGCTGGTTGCTCTCCTGATACATTACGCAGCCATACCTGTGTATATCACACACTAAATTGAACCAGGGAATTAATTCCAGCAAAACAAAACAAAACCAAAAAAGTTGTAATTTGCCCCCCAATTTATTTCTATCAGGATTGGTTCTCTTGATTCCTCACTTGGCCACACAACCTCTTTGCAGCTGGCAGTGCCTATGCTGGAGTGGCAAGTGCTGAATTGCATTAAACTGAGGGCATCTGGGGATGTGCTTCCAGCAGAGCTTCTGATCTCCTCCTGCTCTGCTGTGCCTGGGCAGAGACCAGCTGGAGACCTAAGCCAGGTTAGTAACAATGCAGGGGAAGGAGGAATTGGGGTGGGCTGCTTTGTTTCCCCACAGTCCCTTGGGCCATGCAGGGCACTGTGGTCCAGCTGTGTCTCCTGCCTTCATATCCTGTCCAGCACTGGGCAGACAGTTCTTCCAGAGCCTTTAAATAGGGGAGATCCCCACAGGCCCCCAAGTGACTCCTGCAGCCCAGCTGAGATAAAATCCCAGCAACTGCAGCTGATGGAGGCAGCAATTTGGGCATCAAAAGAAATCAGCCCTGCAATGCCCAGCTTTTGGCTCCCCTGGGTTCGCCCCCCTCGGCTCGCTCCTTGCACCGGGGTGTTGCCTTTAGCGGCTCAGCCCGAATTCTTGGCAAAGCCGTTTTGGTGCAAGTCACAGCTTCGTGTGGACCTTCAAAAACATCTCGGTCTGCATCCCCAAAGCTGCCTTGTGAACAGGGGCATTTGCAGGCCGAGCCTCTGTGTGCATGTGAGGGGGAGGAGGTGGTGGGAACATGCCTTGAAGGCTTCAAATCTGTTTATCTTCACACTCCTGAGAGGCGATCGCTCTCCCGTGACAGGGCAGCGCGCTGGAGGGAGCAGCGCTGGCAGCACCGAGATAAACCCATGGGGCACAGCCTGCTTTGGCCAAGTGGCCTCCCCCTGACCAGCCATTCCTTATGTCTCTGGGAGATGAAATGGGACAAGAGCAGCAGGAAGCCTCCCCCAATCCTTCTTTTTAATAGTTCCTTGGGATAAATTGTAGATAAGAGGAGAGACCACATTGGTAACATGCTGAGAATGCAAAGACCAAGGAAAGACAATCTTTCACAGCAAAAATAAATAGGTATCTGTAGCACAGATACCTATATTCAGCAGTATATCCAAGTGCTAGCTAGCCTTGTTTTTAATTTATTTTATTTCTAATATTTGTTTTATCGTTGTAAACATATAGAGGAAAAGAGGAAGAAATTATTTGCCTGTTTCCTGTTGTAACAGCAAAATGAAGGTAACATATAGGGATGAAAGGAGACCATATTTCATGCCTGTTGCTAAACAAATAGCTGCAGAACAGTGGGTTATCACGATAAGCATGACAGACTAACAAAAAGCTGCCTCTGAGAGATTGCTTTGTAGATTGAAACATAGAAAAGGGTAACCTAGGAGATATTTTCTTTCTGTTGAGTTATTCTTGGTCTGATACTTATTGTACCGACCCAGTGCTTAAACACTTTGATTTATGCAAAATAACATCAGAATACAGTACTGCAGCATTTCCAGGATTTTGTTTGTTTCCATATTGGGGAAAGGGCTGAGAGAGGGGACTGTACTGAGCCAATTAAAAATATATAAACATTGCAAATGCATTTTATGGGACAGCTCCCCTAAAATGGGAGTCTCCACTTGCAGGCTATTCCTGTGCCTCACGATTTCTACATATGCAAAAACCCTTTATGAAAATATTCTGTGTGTTTCAGTGTGCAAATTCCAGCTGCTGCTAGTCCGCTGTCACTTTGGTCCCATGCCAGCCAAGTGGTGAGGTCTTTCCTCCCAGGAGTGCTGAGCACCCCTGGGCTCAGAGGAAGTAAACGGTGCTTATCTCCTTGTTTGGAAGCCCAAGGTGGCATGGCAGAAGTGTGCAGGCTCCCTGGCCTGGGAAATGTTCATGGTGGTTTGGCTGATCTGAGCCACTGTCCCATGCTATTGCCGTACCTTCTGCTCCATGTTGCAACCCTGGGTGTTTCTACACCTAAGAGCTAGGTTAGGGAGATTAACCAGGAAAAAACAAGCTCTACTGAAAAACAGAAAAGCTTTTCTGGCAGGTTATGTCTTCAGAGAAATTCACTGAAGCAGAGGAGCATCAGCTGTGGCATGAGGCCAGAAGAGAGAGCTTGGAGCTGCAAGAAATCCAAACTCCACACCACAAAGTCTTTACATTGTATGTGAGGGCAAGAGTGCATCTGGGATCAGATATGTCCCTTTCTCTGTAGCTCTGTGGTTTGTTAAAACTACCAACAAGATGTGGTGGCGTGCATCTAGGAAACAGTAGGCTACATGACCAAAAATATTTAGGTATTTTTCACACCTTCCAGTAGCAGCAAATGGGCATGGGAGAGCAAGGGAATGTACTTTGCCAGATCCCTGTGAGGTTGCTCTTCCAAACTGCCTGTGGTTACCTCCAGCAGCAGGGGAGAGGATGATGGGATGTCATCCATCTCCTGCTGAAACTCATGGCAGGGTTCATCTTCATTCTGGTGTGATGAGCCTTCAAGGGTGGGGGTAAACATCTGGAGGCTGCCTCTGGGGCACTGTGAAACAATCTGGTAAAGGTACACCACTGATCTGGGCCAGTGAAACACTGGAAGGTGGCTGGAAGGGGAAAAATGCTAATATAGCAAATAAAATTATTGCTTTCACTTTGGAGTTGTTTTATGATGAGATGAGAACTGTGTTAAAGTCCCTTTGTTAAGGTGTGCTTTTTCTGTACATGAAGGCTGCCTGGAGAGAAAGTTCATTAGCATCTCAAGGGCTCAGCCCAAAGTGTCCTTGCCCATCTGCTCATGGAAGGAGTGAATCTCTGCTGAGAAGGCAATGGAGATGGTAACTGTACACAGGTTTAGAATGAAACAAGAACCTACTAAGTGACCAAATGTGCCAAAAGTAAACATTTTTATGGTGTGTCTTCGTAGAGTTAGTGTAACATACTTAAAATCTGGGAATACAGTTGTAATTGGGTCAGGAGTTTGGCATGAGAAACAAGAAAGTGTCTAAACATGCTTACAGTGACACCAGATCAAAAACACTCGGAGCAAGAACTGTAAGGACAAAAGGGGCTACCCTGAGAAGAAGAGTTAATGACACCCTGCCAGGAGTGCAGCGTCCTGGCAGCCCCTTAGCTGGGCTTTGGGGATCTGTCTGAAGGCAGAGCTGGCTGGTGCAAATTGCAGTAATTCCCCTGCAATTAATGGGTTTCTGGCAATTACCACTGCTCCCAGCCTGCCCTGGGCTGCAGCTCCCACACTGCTACAGCCACACTCAGCTGCCTGCTCTGCAGTACCCTGTGGTGCCTGCAGCTCCTCCAAACCAGCAGTGACACCCAGCAGCTCCTACCAGCAGAGCTGGAGGATGAGCTGGGACCTGGCACAGGTAGCTGGGAAGGGCTGAGCCTGTGGGGGACCAGGGTAATGATTATATGTCCATTTAAAAATAGATTTGGGCTCTGGGACCCCACTCCCACATCTTATGGGCTACAGCTAATTGAGGATAGTGATTGCACATATTCCAGTGGGGACACTTTAAACTGCTGTAAATAACTCTCTCCCCACCTCTTGTTTCCCACCCAGAGGTGCTCATTCTCCTCCTTTTTTGTTCCATGACATTGCAGTGTTAGAGCACAGCCATATGAAGCCAAAACAAGAGAAAAGATCATATGGGCAAAACCCCTTTCCCTTTTCTGAGCTTGTTAGATCAGGTGGGATGCAGCAGTGTGTGGGAACCCAGCTCCATTCATGCTGCAGTGACAGCTTTTTCCAGGCCACAGGGATGAAAGAGCTAGCATGATGCTATTCATTTTCTCAGGCAGGGGTGAAATGCTCAGTGCAAAACTGACCACAGACTAAACAGGACTGTTTCTGGTTTAAGCTGAAGGAAGTGTAAATGTTCTAACATCAGAAAAATCATATTCTAATGTGGAAAGAACTGTATTCTCCACCCTGGGTTTGGGGCTGCAGCGATCTCATAAACACAGAGTTCGCATTGGGAAGGTCCAGTTGGTGAATTTCCAGCTTCTTTCCTTTTCCTGAGGCTGCTACATTCCATCCCAGGGAAGACTCCTGGCTATCAGTTTGCTTTCTAGAGATGTTGGGAACATTTTAGACAAAGTGTATAAGCACCACAATCATGAGATTTCATCCATGTTTGGAGAATCCTGCTCTTTGGTTCATAATAGTACCAAAATTCTGGATTTTATAGCCCTAGCTCAGTTTAGCACTCCTGGATGTATTGCCAGCTGCCCATGGAGCAAAACATTGAGTCAGATCTGTTCAAGTCAATCTGATTTTTAAAATCTTTCTTTCCAGGAAGCATATAGATCAGTCTGGCCAGGGCTGAGGCTGAAATGCAGCATAAGGTAAATCAGGTTATTTACGGCAGCAACCTCAACAGCACACTGTTGTTCCAGCTGTTGATAGCACTTCAAAGAGAGTTCTTACATAAAATAGAGTTTCAAAAACTGGAGAAGTTTGGATAACTAAAAATACAGCTTGAGTCAAGCAAAAAAATCTGTGTTGGTGACAGAAGAAAAATTGCTGAGGTGCAGCAAAGTAGGCATGGCTTTGTTTATGTTGGCTGCAAGATCTTGTGCTCCTGGACTGCCTTTCTGTCTTTCTCGAGATGGTGCTTCTGAAATGGTTGGCCAAGTAGATAATTGCGTTCATTGGCTGCATATTTGCAAATACAGTGTATTTGACAAAGCTACAACTGGCAGTGCCTTTAAACTGTGGTTCAGTGAGTTTATCAGTTATGTATGAATTTAGATATGTTATCACAAGTCTGCACTATCTCTTACCCAATTAATTACTGGGAAATGTGTTAAAATAATGAATCCTGACAAATTAAAGAGGGAGAGTTTATACTCATCTAGCTATTGAACTGCTTAGTTCTAGTAGGAATTGCATTACTGACTTTGTTAAGCAGAAATGTGAAAATTAAAATATTGGTGTTTGTAGCTGCCCAGACACAGGCACAAGGAGCATTCCAGAGGGAAGCACTTGCTTTGTTATACCATTTAAGACAAATATTGCATCTGATCTCATGAGTCAAAATTTCCTGCTGGCACAGTGTAGTTCAGGGAGATGGTAAAGCACTTTCCTCATCACAGCAGAACACAGCAGTGAGCACAGATGACACAGATAAGGCAAACCAGCCTGCAGGTAGGACAGGACTACAACTTGCTCTCTCTCTGTTGGCTTTTCTTTTGTCCCCTGGCCAGCTCAGACCAACTCCTCCTTCAAAAAGGGCTAGTGAATTGGGCAAGGAGGTGTTCCCCTGGGACAGGTGGGATAGAGTCCAGTGCTGGGCAGTACAGCTCAGCCACCTACTCATGCCTGCAGGAAGCAGTGCCAGGGTCTGCAGGGAAATGACCTTACATCTCCCAGGGACAGCCCCAGCTACTCCACCAAGAGACCGAGGCATCTGGCATAGAAATGTTACTGGATATTGCATTCTCTACTGTGTTTTTCTCGTAGGTGTGCTGAGCTCCTCTAGTAAATCTCAAATGCAGGTCACACTGATGAACCAGAGTTTAGCATGAGCTGCAGATGAAAGTTTTGTGTTTAGCATGACAAAGAATGACTATTTAGTCCTTAATGCTCAAAAAATAATATAAACAAAACTGCTTGTGATTTTTTTTCATAGTTCACACTTTTCTGATTAGATAAATTAAAACACTAAGGAAAATTGAAAAATATTTGGTCAAGTGGATCCTGTTGCTGTATTTGTTCCTATTTGGACACCAAAGCAGTGCATGTGCAGCTCTGCTCTGCAAAGTGAAGCTGTCTGGATGCTTTTTGGGTAAGTGATTTGCATGTAAAGCAAATATTTCCTAATTATCTTCCCTGAAAACTCTGCTTATGTATTTTTGGCAAGTGAGGAAGGTGATGTAGCTCAACCTATTGCTTACATCACATTTTAGTAGTTCTGATTTTCTCCTGAAGATTTTCAGAGGAGTCACTGACTCAGGCTGTAGCCAGTCCCAGTGATGATGCAGCAGAAGGGACTGGTTTGGCTGCCAGCTCTCAGCTCTGTGAGCTTTGCAGTGCTGGCAGGAACAAAAAGCAGTAAAAACTTGCCTGTCACTGAAGTCAGCAGCTCTCACAATGAATGCAAACATAGGGCAAATCTGCTGAGTAAGAAGATGCCTTCCTACACGTTAGCTTTAGAAACTAGAAATCTGAACAGACAAAAAAAGAGACTAGAAATTGCTGGCTGCAAGCATGGAGTAAAATCAGGGGTGGAACTGAAGGCTTAAATGATAGTGGCAGCATCTGATGCTATCTCTCATACACATTATCTAGAGGGTGCTGATAGCATAAATTGTGAAGCCATGTGTTCTGTTTAGGTTGCATTTTTGCAAGCTAGTTTGGGGCAGATGTAAACTTAAGGCTGTTTTCTGAGGATGTAAGTAAAGGGCAGTAGCTCATCCTCCACAGCACAGCGCTGTCCCATGTGGCCTGCTGGAAGTGGTTTCATTGGTGCTGTAGGATGGGCTCAGCGAGAACCACTAACAAAATTGGCTTTTTATTTCTGGTCAGTGTCCATCCTCAAGTCATTTGTCTGCATATGTGGGAAGGCCAGTTTTAATCTGGGTGTGAGGATGCTCTGGCACACCTGGCCAGTTCAGCACCTGCGCCGGGCAGTGCAGGGTCCAGCGCTCAGCACTGGGGACTTGCTGGCTCAGCACTGGGGACTTGCTGGCTCAGCACTGGTTCGGTGCTCTGGGCGGGGAGCTCTGGCACAGCCCTTGGGAAACGCCGCGCCAGGTCCAGCGCACGTGCTGCCGATGCTCGCCACGCCGGTGAGCCGTGCGGTGTTCCGAGGGAGCCCGGCGTCCCGGGGGAAGGCATGGCCGGCAGCTCCAGCTGCGGCTGGAAGGCTCAGCCCGCCCGCCAAGTACCACAGCCGGCAGCGCCTGCCCGGCTCGGGGGTCGGCGGAGCTGCCGTCGGGTCCCGGTGCCGCCCGGTCGGGGCTCTGGTGAGAGGTTTTCGCTAACGATTCCTTGTAAAATCAGCCTTTTTACGACGCGCCCCGCTCCGGCTGCTTTGGCAGGCTTGTAAAATTAGCGAGCGGGCCGGGCGGAGCGGTCGCACCTGTGTGGCCGCCCCGGCGCTGCGCTGCCCGCGCCCTGCGGCCCCCGGGCTCACCGCGCCCCCCGCCCGTGCCGTGGCGGTGCCCGGTTCGGTGTGGAAGGCTCTGGTTCTCTGGCTCCTTGGCTTTTTACAGCCCGGCGGCTTCGCGCCGCGTGGAGTCGGTACCAAGTTTCCCCAGAGTTGTCCGAGTTGGGAGCGCTCGGAGCGTGTGTGATAGCGATAGCTTCACCTCGTGCTGCGGGTTCGCGGGATGACTCGCAGCTCACAGTGCGCTTGGTAACTTGCATGTCTCTGCTTACATGTCTGTCCTTACAGGCAAAAAATTTTTTTTTTCTTTTTTTTCTTCTCTCTTAGGAGTGTGGTGCTTTAGTGAACTGTTTTTTGTGAAGGAGCCTCAGGACGTTACTGTGTCAAGGAAGGATCCGGTGGTTTTAGACTGCCAAGCCCGTGGTGAAGCTCCTATAACTATTACGTGGCTGAAAAATGGAGGCAAAGTGTCTGAAAATGAACGGATCTACACTTTATCCAATGGCTCGTTGTATATCAGTGAGGTAGAAGGAAAGAAGGGAGAACTGTCTGATGAAGGATTTTACCAGTGCTTAGCTCTGAACAAACATGGGGCAATTCTCAGTCAAAAAAGTCACCTCACACTAGCAAGTAAGTCCCAGCTCTTGTTTGTTAACATGCTCCTGAGTTTGTCACAGCAATTCCCTGAACAGCACACAACAACCTATTGTTCTGTGTACCTGAAAAGTTAAAATGCAAAATTATAGAGTAATTCTAGAGAACCTTTATTTATTTTTAAATGTATAAAGATTATGGGAAAAACTTATGGTGGTCCCTTTTTCAGTCCCTGATGTGGCAGAAGTGGCACAGGCACCTGTGAGACCTCTTGGGCAGTGGTGCCTTGTGTGGGTGGCTTATGTGTGTCACTAGTCTCTGGAGCAGGTTGTGACGCAGAGTCATGCTGGCTACAGAAGTCCTGGGTCTTGTTTCCCAAGTGATGTTCTAGCAGCCTTACAAGGGTTATCTACAGATCTGATTAAAAAAAATAGATTTCCTTGTTCAGTAGCTTGACGTTGTGTTGTGCCATCTTGGGGCAGGGTGGAATGATTAATGTAGATGTTTATCTCTGGGAGAGGAAAGGGGAAAAGTTTTCTGGGCAACTGTAAGGCCTTGCTTTTCTGACTTGTGTTCAGCCAAGCAGATGTGGGTGCTGTCCCTTTTGGTTCCTCTGGCACCTCCCATAGGGGCCTGTTATGTGGTTCCAGTGGGAAGGGAGAGTTGTATTTCTGGAGTGACTCCCTACTGCTGGGTGAATGGTGAAGGAAATACTTGTGTCTAAGTGCCTTTATGGCTTTAACAGACTGACCCCGGGTGTTTGTTGCCCTCCATTTTCCTATCATCTTTAAACATTGAGCAAGAGATGTGTGTGAGGGACGGAATGCTGTGCCTTTTTCCACGGCAGAGCAGAGCTCTGCCACTAGACTGCTTCTACAACATGATCTCCCTTTGCTTCCCAAAAGTACGTGGGAATGCACTTCTCAAAGAAAAGTAAATTTTGGCAAAGTAAAGAAAACTTTCATTTCAAAGAAAGTATAACACAGAGAGTACACAGTTTATGTAGTCTTCTCATGTTCCCTCTGTAATGGGACTTAACTGATGAACTTAATCTAATAGGAAAAGACTTCCTATGACCTCTTCGACCCTGCTCTTAGTAGCAAGTTGAATAAAACTAGTGCTGGTACCTCAGTGAAAACCTGACATTAATTCTAAGTTGCACCTTTTACTAAATTCAGTCTGAAACTAATTAATGAAATTGGTATATTAGCTTGCATTAAGAAATGTGTGAATGTTAACATTTGTTAGTTTTTTTCTGTGTGCTACTGACCTGATTCTAAGTACTGTCCACGAGATGCCCCAGGAAGGTGTGAAAAGCCTTGTTCAGTGAGCCAGAGCACTGGGTGGTTCAAAACCACCCTGGGAGCAGGTGGCTCCAAGTGAGTGCTGAGTTTTCACATGCTGTAAGAATGTGCAACTCTGAAGTCTCAATTTCAAAAGCCTGCCTACGTATTACTTTTTATCTTGCTCATATACAGGATTGAGAGACTAAGTAATTTTGTGGGTGCTTTTGGTAAAATGGTGAAAAATGAAGTATTAGAATTTTTAACATTTAATCTCACTAAGTTTCAGAGTGTCAGCATGATTAAAAATTAGACAAGAAAACCGTCCTAAAGCGGATAGGATTTTTTTGTTGTTGTTAACCAATGTAAAGCTAAGCAGTGGCTGATGGATTCTGTGGTAGGACTGGAAAATTCAGGGCCACTTTAAATTGGAGACATTGCAGAATGAGCTCTATGCTTTATACCAGAGAACTTCTGGAATAGTACAGAGCACTATAGAAGAATAGCTTGGTAATGCAATTGTAGTGTTTGATTTTATTCAGACAATACTGGACTTCTGTAAATATTTGTTTCTCACATGCACATTATTTCATGAGAAAGGTGGTTTAGTTATGCTGATTTTCACCAAGAAGGTCTTGTGAACCAATAGATTGTGTGCTCTGGAGTGAGATTCTTGTTTTGCAGCCCTTTTTTTTGCCTCCCTCCCGTTCTCTGTAAGACTGTGACAAAAGGTTTCTTTTTCTTGTTTGAATACTTGAAAGGCTTTCTATGGCTGTTGGAGAAAACTGGAAGAGATAGCGGATCCATAATGATCACAGTAGGTGTTGTTGACTTAGTGATTAAGTGGTTAACTAGTGGCCAAACATGAAGTTATCCTATGTAGCAGTCTCTTCTCTTTAGTCGTGCACCAATCTGACCCGTTTCAGAAAGTCATCTTTACTGTAAAGCTGTGAAATTGGGCAATAATTTGTATTGTGTTAATTTGGAGCCCATAAAACACGTGCAAAATTAGTTTTCTCTCTCGTTTTCACAGTGTTTCTGCCTGCTCTCATGAACTGATTGAACTTTGCAGACATTTAAAGTGAAATAAATGAAAATCTTGTGGGGGATTTTGTAGCCTTACAATTTTTCTTTTCAGAAGAAGTTGTCGGTTGCTGCAAAGGCAAATTACCTTGTGGTGAGGGTACAGAAGGAACTATACATATTAAACAGGTGGAGAATAGGCATTAAATGGGCATTCTTTCTTTGGAGGAAAAAAGCAAATGCTCTCTTCAGTCACTGGTAGCAGCAGGGTGTGAGGATGTTCTTTTACTTTGCCTGGTCAGAGGTTTTGCCAATAAGCTTATCTTTTGCTTCAGAATTGTAATGTTTAGTGTTGCATTTGGAAATCAAAAACTTTAATCTGTCCAAGAGTTTAAGATCTGAACACACAAGGAGATCAGGTTTTGGTTTCTAAAGTTAGAAACTGGAAGCTGAAGGTTGCACTCTTAGCAAGAATTCCATTATTCATGTGCAAATTAAGAATTCACAGGGTTAAAAGGTTAGAAACTGGCCAGGATGAGGTTTACCCTTGTGATAAAGAGCAGATGACCCTCATTCATTGGCCAAAGCTTTCATGTAGCTCCTCTGCAAAGTTAGTGATTGCCATGAATTGTTCTTGAGGAATGCAGAAATTCAAATGTGAGCAGGCCTTTCCTTAAGTGTCACTATGGAGCCTTATCTCCCGAGCACATCAGAGTAGGTCTGCAGGGACAGGGTTCCTCCCCAGAGGCCCCAAGGCTTTGCTTTCCTGTTGTTCATCCATGCACAAAAGAATTTGACTAATTTAGGGCTTTTTTTTTTGGTGAGATCCCCCTACTTTTTTAAAAGGAAACTCTGGTGCTGAGGTAGTGCTTAGGTAAAACTAAATGTTAGTTTCAGTACATGCTTGTAGTTACTTCCAAAGCTGGCTGATTGATGTGGGGGCAGAGGAGGAGGTCCTGTCTGCTTCTTTGTGAGGGGACTTAAGAGCATGACTTACTCAAAATTCGACTTTTGCCACTGCTACTGAGAGAGATCTCTTTAAACAGAGTATAAAGGGAGTGTAGGCTTCAGAGAAAGTGCTTTTGCTGCAACTTTGAATCAGTCAAAAGTAAACAAGCTGAGATTGTTTTCTTGCATTTTAAAATTTTGATTATTCAACCACAGTTAACTAAGATTCTGTCTAAAAATAAAGCTAGGCTTCCAAAAAAATACAATTCAGGAGAAATGGAGAAGGAAGATCATGTTCTGAAGCTGGCAACATGGGCATTGTGCAGTGATTGGATAGGTCGCTCACTGTTTATGTCCTTTTCACAAAAATTAGAAGTTGAAGTCTTGAGATGGTTGGATGGTATATAAACAGCATTCCTGGATAACCCTTTCTCTTCTTGTAACTTGGTTGAATTGATTTTAATATTTGTGAATTAGAAGAAATGTAAGCCTAATTCTTCTTGTATATGTTTCTACATTTCACAAGAGTGAAAGGGGATGCAAGCAGAAGGTTTCTGGGAACGTGCTCCTGGAGGGAAGCTGAGTGTGTGCCCACTGCCCTGCAGCTTGAGGAATGCTGGGCCCTTTGCACAGAGCAGGCTGTACTTGGTGGGAAGTTCATAGCTTTGCTTACCTGCTGAGGCAGTGATGTCACTTCAGGTCCCACTGTCCTGCCAATAATTGGCCATATTTATGTTTTTATAGCCTAATAGCATCTTTTGCTGTGCTTTTAAATATTTGCACTGAAGAGTGCATCCAGCTGAGCCCCTTTCTGTACTGTGACAATCATGTTTCCTTAGCAGTTCCAGCCGTTTGTTCCTGCTTTGGCATTGTGCTGTTCCTTGTGTGGGCACAGCTGCATGTGTAGCTAACTGAACAGGGAACTGGTCTGGGTTAAAATAATAGAATTAAACCAAAAGATGGTGTTTAACCCAGATGAGTTCCCTGATATGGTTTGTCTTGGAGCCACTCAGTGATTGCACTGGTATAACTGAGAGGACTGCAGTGGAGGTGGGAAGACTTAGTGGGGACAGGAGAAGGTTAATGAAACTTACACTCATCAAAATATGGCCTTTGTGAAATGTGTAGGCAAAACTCTTGCCCCTCTGCTACTGATTTTTTTAAAAATAACCTTCATCTTGCCTTAAAATAATAGGATTAATAGCTGTGGTCTATCAATATAGTTTTCACTTTCCACAGAATCTGTCATTTCAGGTGTCTTCCAAGTGCATATAGAACTCAAAGTTATGTTTAATTATTTTAAATAGCAGTGGAGAGAGATACAAATTGTGAGAAAGAAAGGTGGTGTTAGGGGGCAGAAGTGGTTTTGGACTGAAGTGGAAGTGAAATGGCAGATGGCAGCTGTAGGCAATAGTATTGTATTGAAAGAGAGCAAAGTCTTAGTGCTGTAGAACTGGTGTGGTTACAGACAGCTCGAGGAACCTGGTGGTCTGGGTTTTGACAAGTGCTGCCCTACTGCTGTTGCTTTGATTAGTTGATTGAATATCCTGAGAGCAAAATTTGTTTCTAAGCTGACAGTGCACATGGCTGATTATTGGTGCATTTAAATTCCAGTGTTTTTAGGCAGGAGGATGAGGTTCCAATGTCTTAGTCAGCAATGTCAGCTGATAGCAATGAAGAACAGTAAGATTTTTTGTTCTTTAACTGAGATATCCTGAAGAAATAAGAAAACTGGGAAATACTATCTTGTTAACCCGTTCTATTGGAGTATTTCCCTCTACAACTCCCCAGGCGTCTTTTGACCTGAAGTCCTGCAGCACCTTGACAGAAGACAATTACCAGCATCCTTTTAAGACATAACCATTAGTTACTTTTTTTTGTTGTTGGTACCAGGGCATTCCCTTTTTTTTCAGCAATGATTGGCTCCACTTGTAAGAGCTCTTCCACAGAATGAGGAATGGGCTTTTATATTGTTACCAAGACAAAAAAATTGTATAAAACTTTGCATAGGGCACATGGACAATGTTTGTTTCCACTACCATGTCACTTGAGAAGTGAGCTTTTTATGGGTTTCCTCAACACCTCAGTTTCAAATTTGTGTCAAGCCTAATGCCAGTCTAAGGCCTTCCATGCCCTTGCTTTTCTTCCCAGCTAGTCAGACCAAAGCTGTTAGGGTTTATTTACTAGTTTTTATCAGAGTAACTTTACAATGTATAAAGTTTTTACTAGCTTCTTTGTTAAAAGAATGCTCAATCTTTTTGGCAGTGCACTCTGTAGCTAATAAAACCTTCACCTACATGAGAAAGGTTGAAGGAAAACACGCTGCCGTGCTCGATGCTGTTCACACCTGTGGCCAAAAGCACTCACTCCTCACCTGGTGTGAGTTCTGTGTGCACAAACCTGTGGAGATTCCTTTCCTACTTGCAAAGCGATGTATGGCAGCGAAAGATGCTGTTCTGTTCCTGCAGTGTGCTGCTCCCCCCCCACTGCTCCCTTTCTTCCCCCTCCCTTTTTCTCTGCATTTCTTGGTGTAGAAATTGTTGAAAGGGCATTCAGTAAGGCCCCCTTTTGTCAGCCAGCTCTGATTATCCTAAAGAAAAGGATCTCACTCTGAGCAGTTGTTTGCCTAGAGACTTGTTGTCACGTCTTCACAATTTAACAGCTGTGGCTATTGATGGTGTGCAGAACAATTTAAGACAATGACAAAAGAGAATCTTGGGGGAAGAATTTAAAAGTTACTAAGCATTTTCCTACAGAAATATGGTCATGCCCATTGTTGGACAAACTTGTGCTTAGTATTTGTTTGTTTTCCTCAGCATTTTGTACTTTTTTCCACACTTTATCTCCAAAATTGTGAACATAATCTTTATTTAGTTTTGCATTTTTTTTTGTTTTTGTTTCATCAATAGGCCCAGCTGTTAAATTGGGATTGATTACTTCCAGTCTTTATAACTGGTAATCACCACCTAAGTGAAAAAGTAATCAACAATGTCAAGACTCCACATTTTGTTGAGTAAGTGTGGGTTGTATGGTCAACATTAGTTACTGAGGTCAACCTCTAGGTAGCTTTTAAGCAGCAGCATTTTAAGCAGTGTCTACATTTTAAAGTTGATTGTCTCAGCAATTGAGTTAGAGGTGGAAAAAAAAAGCTCTAGATCATTTGTGTTGGGAGTTAGAAATCCATCTGGCAGCCTTCCAAAACCTGCATCTGTAGTGGAAACAATTTTTGGTTGTATGGATTAAATGATTCCTTTTTAAAGACATAAACAGCAGACTTAGAGAAGAGATGTCTGTTAAACCACCTGAGTATGGACAGTTTGCTTTTGCCTTAGTGTATGGAATTATTGTAAACTCCTCCTCTGTTTTTTCTGTATGTAAAAACTTTGGAGGGAGATGGACTTCCTAATTTATTAGAGGAAAATATAAATAAGCATTACTAGATAGATTTTTTTTCTGCTTATTTTATAATAATAATAATTCTATTGGTTTTGTTGGGTTTTTTTTAATGAAATCAAATTTGGTCTTAGGTGAGTGGAAGGGTTTTTTTTGTTTTTAACAACGTAAACGCCATCAAAGACAAAATAAACTAAGTTGCATCTGGATAGTACAGTTAACATCTCAAGGCCCTGTTCAAAGTGCTTGTTTCTCAAGTGCCCATCTCTTGTAGTTCTGGTAAAGGTTTCTGACATATCAGAGCATCTGCAACATAGGGAAATAGAATCTTGGTATCATTTTTGCAGAGGCAGACCAGTCTGCTCCTGAAGTTCACTTAGATTCTTATTATCAAAACCCAACAATGACAGAGTGTGTAATCTTTGTATTATTTTATGGGGTAAACATTTCTGAGTCTTGCTGTGTCAGTATTGTACTAAACAACTTTTAAAACTCCCACTGTGGTCAGAGTTTCTTCAACTCTGGCTGCTGAGAAAACTATAAATTATTTAGTAGCTAAGCTTGAGCAGGTTTGGTTGTAGCCTGAACATTGTAGCAATAGTATTCGGTAAGTAGCTGCTTGTTTACTGGATGTCAGAGCAGTAGAATGCACTGTGAGAAATGAAATATTGAAAATGAACTTGTTGTAAAAGACATAGGAATGCTGACAACAATCTTTATATCCAAAGCTTTTATCAGGATTTAATCATTTGAGGCAAAAGTTGCAATGTACCAAGACACTGCTTCACCATCTCTGGCAGGGTTACTGCGGAGGGAGAAAGTCAGCAAAGAGTTGTTTAATCTTCTGTAGTCATGATTCTTGCATTTATACCTGTTTTAACTGACTTCCTCTTCTGGTTAAAGTGGTGAGAATACATCCTTATTCTCATAAATTATTGAAAGTGTTCTTATAACATTATTTCTGCATGTGGGCAAAGCTCTGAGGAAAGGAATGACTCCTGGAACACAAAACAGAAAATGACGGTCAACTCTCTCAAGACCTCACAGAGCTACATTTTGACTTGTATTTTACCAATTTTTTCAATGGTAGAATGCTGCTAAGCAAATGACACCTCCAGCCTTGGAGAAAAACTGTGTTTGAAAGCAGTGTCTGCCACCAGAGTCCTGTTACAATTCTCCTGGACAGTGAGGAGTAAGATGGTTGTTGTTTTAGAATGGTGGCAGAAATGTGTTGTGAAAAGCATGAAACCAGCTGCAGAGAGGGTCTTTGATCTATTTTCCCATCTACAGAATCTTAGGAAGAAAACTTCCCATGTACTGACTGATATCAGGGGACTGGTGGTGGCATGGGTTTTATCTCAAAACATTGCAGCTCACTGTATGTATTCTGATGTGGAACATCTTTGCCAAACACGTTTTAGGTAGACGGTGGTGTGGGCAACAAGACTTACGTGTAAGACTTCTGGAATTGCAGCTTTAGGTGGAGCAAACAGAGTGTTTTAGACAGGAGAAAAGTCTGTCTTAGCTGCAAGCTGCTCTGAATGGTGTATTGATGACAAAGCAGCAAAACTTACCTTGTCCTAGTCCTCTAGGCTCAGAACATGCTAAAATTATGATTTAGATTTTAGTAATAGCAATAATTTACCTTGGCTCAGAAGTGTGTTAGAAATTTGCTCTTTAGCTCTGAGGTGCAGTAGTTTAATTTTGAAATTATTTGCTGATGAGAGAGAGTTTTAAAAGAAATAATTACTGATTGACCAGGCATAAGAGGTACTTTATTGCAAGAGGTAATAAGAGGTAAGTTACTACAAGCATTAAACATGTCATCGGGTGTTCTTTTAATACATAGCTGGGGGGAAAGTTAAAATAAGTCTTTACAGCTTGTGGTGTGCATCTTGTATATAGTGATGAATGAATGTTGGAAACTGGAGAGGATTCCGTGAACAGAAGCATCTTTATATTTTCAAATTTGATTTTTATTGTCTCCAGATAATAATCCTGATCACATTGATTACATTGTTTGTTCTCATTCCAGTAGACCAGAGTTTCTTGTGTAAAATCTTCATCATTCCTGGGGTTTTCTTGGCTCTACTTTGAGCCATTTCAAATTAAAGTCCAAACAAGTTAAAATAAGTTTAGAAAACCAGGTTACATCTCAGCCTTTGCAGCATGTGAAGTAGCAATGCTGTCTTCTCCCTCTGAAATCATAACAGTCATCTATCAGGATATCCATATCACCACATTATACAAAGTGGGTTTATCTGCTCTTTTAAGCTGTATCAAGACACTTTCTGTACACCTTAAAATGGACAGGAAAACATCAAGTAGCAAAGCCTTTCATTGATTTGCTGATCTGTTCTAACATTGAAAATTTTCTCATCATTTGTGATCTCTCCCATGTTCTTACTCTTTCTTCTTTCTCTTGTCACGTGCAGGCTGATTTTTCTGCATTTAGTTAGGTTTTTTTTTTTTCCTTTTCTCTTATAAATTGTCATGTATGTGCTACATCATTGCTTTGGATCTGCAAAACTGCTTCTGCTGACCCTCCTTCCTTATTCCTGTCTGATGCCTGGAAGGAGGTGCTGTTTTCCAGTGGAGCTTATTTTCACAGCTGTGGCAGAGGAGGGAAGTGTCATAAGATACTTTGAGGTCAGTTTTGACCCCAAATTTAGATGAGGTGCAAATGATTCTACAGAAGTATAATATCTTGTCTCAGGTGGTCTGCCTGTCACTTAAAATCAGACAATAATTTTGATTAAGAAAAAGCTGTTTTAATAGCCCTTGCAATAATGTACAGTAAAACCAGGTCAGTGTTACACAGTATTGCTTTTTGCTTTGCAACTTGTTACAACTGGAAGTTTTCAAATAACCCGTTATCTTTTCAAAGAAACCTTAAAATTCAAGTCTTTGAACATGCAGAAGAATTTTAAATGCTTACTCCTGCTTGTACAATCTTGAACATATTAATAAATTGCTTAGATGACTTATCAGCAAATTAACTAGGGTAAATTATTAAATTACCATTTCACCGTCCACATCAAGATCTCTAGTAAACCTCTAATAACTGTACCATGTGCCTCAGGCAGAGCTGTGCATTATGTATGTTCTTTGTAATGAGAATTCGTTGACTTTATGAAGCCATTGACAGCCATTTATCATTTTGTTCATTAAACTTGTCTGTGACATCCGGTAAATTGATGTTAACTGGAAATATTCTCTGGGAGTTCTGGCACGACTCTGTCATTTTGCCTGAGGAGAAACTTTGTACCTAGCATGTCCCAAATTACAAGGGTGAAACTTCCTTCCCCCATCTCCTTTCCTAAAGCCTAAGTGAGCATATGACCAGCTCTTTTTTCCCCTCTTGCTTTTAATGCTTATTTATGCAAACACCCCTGTAGCCCACAGTTTGTAAGCAGATTTATCATTGATCTTCAATAGAGGTTGAAAGTGGATCCTGCTTTTATTAGTTCAGCCAGTCTGTGCCAGGAAGGCAGCTCAGTTTTATCCCACAGCATACAAGAAATTAACTGTGGAGTTCTTGGTAGCATTGATGGGAGTTTTGTGACATTCCCAGCACGTGGCAGTTAGTACTTGTTTTTAATGGCCATAATCTTTACCCAGTGGTGCTTACTGCTGATTCTTACAGTGTTTGGTAGGTGACAAGTGCACTGCTGAAAGCCTTTCTAGTAGTGCTTTGTGTGGTCTTTTGAAATTCCTTTGTTTGGAATGATGAACAACATTTCATTTTTTTTCTGCTCTTGAGCACCCAGTGTGGAAAAAAATGCACACTTTTAACACCTGCCAGTGTTTGATTCCTGTGGGATAGCTGTCCCTGGTAGTGGTAGAGGTAGTTAATAGGATATCTGCCCCTCTTCTAGTGCTCCTGTTGTGCTACCTGAATCCAGCTGTATCAGGGATCTTTCAAACAGAAATGAGTGGACTAACAAATTGTGCCGTAACTGACCAAAACATTTATTAAAGGGTCTAAGATACCATCAAAAAATTGAATGTCCAAAAAGTCCATTACATAAAATTTTTGTCTTTTGAGCGAAAGAGTAGAGCAGTTGGCTCTTGAAAATATATTGTGTCTCACTACATAATAGTTCACTGGATTAAATGAATTTATTGATTTCTGCTTCTTTACTGACACACATTTATGAGCAGTTTCTTTGGCACCATGGCCACATGTCAAAGGTCATAACTTTCCTTCACTGTGGAAGAATAAAAGCTTTCAGATGGTGAATCCCTGAAATCTAAACAGGGCTTTATCCTCCCTTCCCCCCTCAATATAATTACTGGTTTTGCATGGATTTATTTAAAATAAATACACAGTAAAAATAAAAAACCCTGTACATACTGAAGGAACCCCTATATTATCTATCATAAAGTAGCTGCAGGAAACTCTATACATGGAAGGCAACATATCTAATCTGCAAATAGGTATCATTATGGAGCACATAGTAGTAGATTAGACTCCTTTATAGTCAGAGATTTTACTGAAAATGGTCACTTTTTAGAACAGAATAAATATTTTTTTAATGAAGAATTTTATTAGCTACAGTTTAGAAACAGTATTTCTTTCCTTTTGGAGCTGTATATACTTTGTGCACCAGAGGAGATCCTGGAAGTAGATCCTACTGAGAGAATGAAGCATGTTCAAAATCTGTGCTTTGTGTTTAGATGAATGTTTATAATGTTGATATTTTCCTTAATCACCTTCATTAGCAGTAAGTAGCCTGTGGGGGTTTTTGTGTGTACTAGATATGAAAGTCCACTCATGATGTAAACATGAAGTTATTAAAAAAAAGAAACTGCAGTGAAACAAAGTTAAGTTTAAACAGTCCACTAGTTTCTTAGAGGTGAGTAGGCAGGAGTAGTGGGTGGGACTTTGGGTCTATCTTGGAAGAGCTTGTCTTCTCTTTTTGGCAGCTACTGACTGGTAGGTGAGCTCTGACCATCTCAAGAAATAGCAGTGTGAAGGTAACCTCACCAAGGTGTTGATGTAAAATAATTGAAATATTTGTGCCAGTTAAGGTGATATAGGTTAGAATTGTTAGCATGGTCTGGCTGTGGTCCTCCTAGCAAGGTTGTTTCTGAAGGAACAGCACAGCCTAGAGTTCTGTCAATGGGAAAAATAC
>VYZP01038636.1:0-11669 GCA_013400635.1 Hypocryptadius cinnamomeus | reverse complement strand
TTTTGTTTCTGTCAAGCATTTAAATTGTTCAGTGATTGATTAAATGTCAGGCAACCTAATAATTAGTGTATCTGAGAATCATTTAGAATGTAAACTCCCTGGGTGGGGATTTTTCTTCTTCCTTCTTTCTGTATAATCACCATTTCAAGTCTCACAGTGCATGATTTGAACTCCTTAACTGCTGTCATAAAAGAAATAATAATGACTGCACAACTCCCCAAACTAATACCATATTCTCTAGTGATAATCTAATCACTGCATCTCTGAGGCATATCAATGTGATATTTTGGAATGGAGCTTAAAAGGGACAACTTGGAGGTTTATGTCATTATTTTTTCTACCCCTTTAGTGTGTTGTGCATATGAAGTACCTCTTGCCAGGTCTCTGTGTGAGGTCATTGATTGAGCCATGTTACTTTCACCAACATATTTTAGTTTTCAAGGTCAATCATTGTTTTAACAGCAGAGGAGTGGAGCAGAGATAGCAGACATAAAATTAATACTGCAGACTCTATGGCACTGTCAAACAATTTCCTCCTCACAGAGCAAACTGGAACAACAGACCTGCAGGTTCACTCCCTGCTTTCACACAAACAACAGAGGCAAAGTGGACTGTGAAAGCAAGGACAAGACAGCTGCTGTGCCATGCAGCAGTCTGCAAAAGGAAAATGGGGAATCTTGTGGCCTGTTTATTTAGCTCTTGGTCTCTCTGCTGTGTCTGAAGCTGTTGGAATGGATTTTGATAGTGTTTCTCTTAGTGGTCTCAGTAAGAAATATCCACCAGTCGATTTTCTTTGATCGGCATCAAAGAGCCATTTCATAACGTTTTCTCACAAAAACTCTGTAATTCTGGGGAGCCAGAATCTCCACAGAAAAATGAAGTTTTACTGGAAAGTGTTGATTTCTTAAGTTTGAAGTGTTCAGCAGTCACTGAAATGTTGGTGAATCAAAAGCAATTCATTGAGGATTTGGGGCCTTTGACAAAGAATACTTTTCTGGACAATAATCAATACCAGGAAGAACTTGTGGACACCTTCCTCCCTGTCCAATATTATTTTAGTTTCTCAATAGAAATCCTGGTGTTTGTTTTGTGATTGGAATTAGAGGAAACCGGAAAATCCATTTTGCTAATCAATTTCAAGTTCCTAGGGAGCTTCTACTTCACTCAAGTTTTCTTGAGTTTTAGGCTTTGAGTCAATGAAATAGAAACTGTATTTTGTGGAAAATAGTTTTCAGAGAATCAGCAGCCATGATTTTTGACCAGTTGAAGCTACACTAGCAGATCCTGTGGTGGGATGAGAGACTTGCACTGGACAAGGTGCTGGGTCTGTGTTCTATTCTGATGTGTTGAAGTCTGAAATACAGTCTCTGTTGGCACTTTGTGCAGATCTTGTGTAATTCCAGCAAGCAAGGTTCCTTCACTGTGAGTCCTCTGACCAGCAATAAACCCCATGCTTCTGACAGACTAATACGATTGCATTCTCCAAATTAGTTGTAACACCTAATCTAATTTAATTAAAGGATTAATTTTTGTCAGTAACTTGAAGGCTTAGGAAACTGAATAGTAACAATAATAAAAAAACTTGTCATTTTCAGATTTTCCTTCACAATATCCCCACGGACTGTTTTGTTGCTTCTTACGTGCTTGCTATGTCTGCATCAATGGCAAGCTTTGGGTTGCAATCCTGAGGGTGTTCTGAATGTCTGTGTGTCAAACAGGCCTTTTCTCTCCTACCTGATGTATACAATTTTCTATCATTTACCCATTCTAGTCAAGATACCGTATAAACATGCAAATGCTGCATTTTGGGAATAACTTGATACATGTGTTTCCTCAACCTCCAGCAAAATAGGTTTTCAGCCAATCTGAAAGCTAATTGTACCCTCTAAAACATGACAAGTACAATGTATTCCTCCCTTGGCAGCCTAAATTTCTGCCATGTTGCTGGCCTTTTTTGTTATGATAGTACATGATTTCTTAGTTGCTTAGCACAAATGCTTAATTTGCTATCTAGTTTTTACAGGCAAAAATAATACATTGGAACATTAGACCATCCTTTCTTAGATTGGTGTGCCACATGCTTTTCATGTCCTGTTACTGCTTATATCCCATTGTTCTTTCTGTGTGCTGTTTTCACAGGTTACTTGGAAATTGGGGACTTGTAGTAGAGACCAAGGCTAGGGTTTTCAAAGTTAATTAAGGACAAAAACCGCCCAGTGAATGGTGGACTGGGTCAGAGATCCAGGATGTGTCTTTCTCTAATGCTTTCTTTCCTCTATAGTTTACAAGTCGAATGCATACAGCTCTACTCTCTAATGTACTTAGGGAATGTCTAGTACCAGAGATAGAATTTGTAGAAGACTTTGTAACGGGACAGTTTGTTCAGTTCATCTTGTGGTTTCAGAACTTCCAGTCTGAATGTACAAATATCTAGGCTCACATCTGATATAAGCTTTAGCTTGTATTTCAAGATCAGTCCTGAATATGCATCAGGAGTGATGTCCAGTGAGGGGTGTAAGTGCCTTAAAAGTCCGCCTGGCATTTGGAATGGATTTCAGAACCATGAGCAAAGCTTCTGAGTTGCCTGAAGAGAAGGAACTTGGTGGCATGTCTTTTTGTTACTTATATGATGTTCTGGTGCACAAGCAATTATCTTGGGATGATAAACCTAATCTTGTGCCTCTGTGTGCTGTCTGGGATCACTCTCAAGAGTCTGCAACAGCACAGCTTTGCCTGCCAGGGAAAGGCTTTGGGTTTTGTCTCAGGTTGGCAGCAACCAACCTGAGGCATCTCCTGGACTAGACCCCAGTCAAGTAGTTAATTTTATTTTAAACTAAGTTACAGAATTAGGTAATTGTGCTGAGTCCTTTTTCATGGTGCCAAAGTTCTTTCTTTGATGTAGTTCCAGGTGAGGTCTCAAGTCATCTGCTTCTAATATGTTGTGATCAGCTCTAATCTGTCAAGGACTGCACCCTCGCTGTTTCTACTTTTATGGTCTGCTGCAGAACAGAATTTCATGAAGTTTTAAATTTTCTTTATAGCACCCTGCTTGTACTCAGACCTGCAGATCCAACCCTGTAGAAACTGGCAGAAATATTTTTAAGAGTTGTCTATGTCTGGTTGCTCAAGGAAGGGCAGGAGGAATGTCCTCAGCACACATGTCAGCACAATTCATTTCTCCCCAGCATCAGCTGTATAATTTGGATATAACCCAATTAATCTTTCCTGATCAGGCACTTCCTACTCTGTTTTTCGATTAACTCTCTAAAAGGTTATTTTCTGTCTGATCCTTTGTTCAGTCCCTAAACAGCTTTAAAAAGAGATTTCATGTGTGTCTTGTCTGAGTTGCCGTGGCTTTTGCTTGTTTCAGTGCTTACAGAGATTTCCACAGAGGAGAAATGGACTTATCTGGACTACTGGCATCAGTGAGATATTTGTTTGTTTGAAGGATTCATTTGCAAATGCTTCAGGGACTGCCCTGGAAGCTGTTCTAATCAAAACAAGATTGACAGGCATAAGTACCTTGTGGCAAATTTGAACGTGAGAACAAGAGATAGTCTCTTTGCACATCAGTTGTGGTTATGATTCTTTCTGTTGCACAGCTTGAGGTACTTTTTTGTCTTAATTCTGCCAGCATTGCGTGTTTAAATTTCAGTGGGGCAAATGGATTATGATTTCTGTAAGAATATGGAGAGAAATATGGGGCCTTGAGAGTAACGTGAATTGATTGTTGAGAGAAGTGTCTACCCAAATAAAGGTGCAAATGAGAACATATGCCAAAGTAAACAGTACAGATTTTATCTTAACAATAAAATGTGTGAGAGAGAAATAGAAAGAAATAGAAAACAGGAGGGGGAGAGAGAAGCAGAGACACAGAGAGACAGAAACAAAGCAGAAGATATTCACCACCCACAGATCCAGTGGCATCCTGTTGGTCCTTCTTCGTCCTGGGCTTCTCCGTGATGGGGGTCCCGAGGTTGCTAAGAACTTTTCACTATTTATACCTCTTAGTAAACAAGGGAGTTAAGGAAGCATGTTTCTCTTATTTTATTGGTGAAATTATTCTCTTGCTTTTAATGGTAAATAGTCCCATGCTCAGTCTTTCTGTTCTTTAGAGTCGCTGGGTTTCTTTGAGTTGGTGGGCAGTGAGCAATCTTCCGCTGCTGGAATTGCCTTCCATCCTGTTGGAGCTGACCTCAGCACGGTAGCTGGGGTGCCTTTCCTTGTGGGTTCTTTGCAGTGATTCATTCTTCTTCCCCTAGGCCTAGGACAGCACTCATGTTCAGGGGAGGTAGGTGGGGGGTTCTGCTGGTAGACGATGCCATCTCTCCCATAACCCGGGTGCCTTGTTTGACTGCTGATGTGTGCACGGGCAGTGGTCCCTGCACACAGTTTGCCACAATGGGAACCCTTGTCTGGATGCATTGCCCGGGATGTGCCAGCCAGGCCTCAAACCAGGCCACCCTGCCCTCCATCCTGTGCTTGTCTCACAGGAAAACCCTTCTGTGATCCTAACAGTGCTTGAGACAGGCAATTGTGAAGTCCTTACAGGTGGCAGGGAGCTAGGGAAGGTGTGCATCCTGTTGGATCTGGTCAGAGATCTCTGCCATTGGTAGAGGAAGGCAGAGAGTGTGGCAAGAGTCGACAGAGAACACAGAGGCCATAAGTTTTTGTTTTGTGGATATATTGGTTATTTGTGTGGGGTTTATTGTTTGGTTGGTTTTTTCCTCCGTTGCAAAGTGGCTATCCTGGGTTAAAACTGTGGTGGAAAGTATGAAAAGTTTAACAGGAAGGAGAGATGTTTGTGCTTCCATTTCAAGTGCACCTGCTGCATGCATATTAACACAATGTAGGCAAGCAACACTGAGCCAGGCCGATAATATTACAATAAAGTATATTTCAGCTTGTGCTCCTTTCAGTCTGGTCATTGGAAAGTTCCAAGCCCATTTTTCTTCCTTGTTAATATAAATCACTAAATAAAAATCACACTGTACCAGTATGTAGCAGCAGGAACAACAGCAATCTCACTCCAGCAAGGCCTGATCTTTCCTTGCAGCAAAAGCAATGAATTTGCTATCAGAACTGCAAATATTTGATAGCTGTAATAGCTATACTGAAGGAATTGACTACAGTAATAATGTTTTGTTCTTTGTGCTCAGTTTTTCTAAAGCAAAAGAAAATGAGAATACCAGGCACTACAAACACACACACCCCCCACTCTCCCCTCACTCCAAAATGAAAAAAAAAAAAGAAAAGAGGAAAAGTCTAGGGCAAACAAAGACAGAAGAGATTATTTATTAGGAAACTCTGACAAACACCAAAGGAGAATGGTGAAAGCCAATTGAAAGTTTCCCTGTATAATATGTTAAAAAATATAGCATAGAAAAGCAGGAAGGCAACAAAGCCTATCCTGTCTTGA
The DNA here is from genome assembly GCA_013400635.1 of Hypocryptadius cinnamomeus. Lineage (NCBI taxonomy): Eukaryota > Metazoa > Chordata > Aves > Passeriformes > Zosteropidae > Hypocryptadius > Hypocryptadius cinnamomeus. Next base: position 6,250 of record VYZP01038636.1, on the reverse strand, counting down.
GACTGACTTGTCTTAGGTCAGCCAGGGAGGAATTACACCAGGCACTTTGTACCAGAGTGATGGAGCTTACTCTTGTACCACAGCCTGCCCAGGCAGCAATGTCCTCTGTCTGGAGTAGCTCGAGGAGTTTTATACAAGGCACCTCTCCATCTAGCTGTAGATACATATTTGTGAAAATCCAGCCCAAGTTAAATCAATGCATTTGTTATAAGGTAAAAAAATCTTTGAAAATCTGGAACATCCAGGGGCTTGTTGGTTGCATCCAGCAGACATGGAAGGGAAAGTGTTTTTCCTTTCATTCAAACACATTCACTAATTAATTGTGAAACCAGACCATAAGAACAGAGTCAGACCATGATAAGGAAAAACTAAATCATTAGCTGCTTTCTCTGATGCTCCAGATCCTGGAGTGTCATCTTAATAACTAACAACTGAAGTGTCCCTTAGTTGTGAGATTTCATATGATTTTGAAGACCTTTTGCTGTGGCTTAACCCTAGCTGGCAACCAAACTCCACACATCTGCTTGCATACTGCCTCCTACTCCAGTGGGATGAGGGAGAGAATCAGAAGAGCAAAAGGGAGGAAAACTGTGGGTTGAGATAAAGGCAGTTTAATAGGTAAAGCAAAAGCTGCACACACAAAGCAAGGAATTCATTCACCTCTTCCCATGGGCTGGAAGGTGTTCAGCCATCTCCAGGAAAGTATGGTTCCATCATGTGTAACAGTTATGTGGGAAGGAAAACACCATCACTCCAAATGTCCTTTCCTCCTCCTACCAGTTTATGTGCTGAGCAAGATGCCACATTGTATGAAACATCTCTTGGGTCAGCTGGGATCAGCTGTCCTGGCTGTGTTCCCTCCCAGCTCCTTGTGCACCCCCAGCCTCCCCACTGGTGGGGTGGGGTGAGAGGCAGAAGAGGCCTTGATGCTGTTCAAGAGCTGCTCAGCAGTGACCAAAATACCCTGGAATTATTGACAAGGTTTCCAGCACAAACCCCAAACACAGCCCCACAACAACTACTGTGAAAAAAATAACTATAGCCCAGCCAAAACCAGAACCCATTTCCATTTGATTATTTAGGGAAAAAACTAGCAAGTCCTTTTTAATGTTGTTTTAAGAAAAAATTACAATACAATATAGTAGCTCAGGTACACAGGAAACAACTGCTGAGTCAAGAGCTTTTTACTCCAGTTAGGTACTGACTTAATTTAGTTTTTCCCTTGGTCACACAAACCTAACAAACAGAAGAAACCTGTGGACATTGTAGCACAGGAAAAAAAAATGAGAGTAAAACACCATAAAATTTGTACTTGAATTATGTACAATTTTCTGTTTTAACACAATCTTCTACAGTATGGTCTGGTCATGACTGGGAGTTTTGGGATACTAACTCAATCCTAACGTGTGATAATAGTAATACATGCCTTTCTGAGGCAGCAGTGACATTTTAATTTTCCAAGTGGAGATCAAATAACAGTCTAAAGCAACAGGTGCATTTCATTTCTTAAATATAGTTTCCAGCAGAAGATGGAGTTTTACTGTCATTGAATGTACTTAAAAACCCTAATGTTTGTTTTAAAGATTTTTTTTTGAGATTTTTAAAGAAGGCAACAAATTATTGCTCCAAATGTTAATAAGTTATTCCTGTGCAGTACAAGACATTTCAACTTCAGTAAACAAAGTAATAACAATGAATTTAAGCATTTGTTTACTCTAAAACAATCTTTGCAGTTTAGACTGTTTTGAATTAACAGGAATACCTCTAAATGTTTAACAGAAAACTTTCTTTTTCATAACCTTCTTTTTCTCCTGTCCTTCTTTAAGTATATTAAAAGGAAACGTTTTCTAAATTTTATTTTAACTGGAAGTCTTTTGATAACAATTTCCATTCCAATAAACAGGAAAGTTCTCTGGAAGAATGCACCTCTCAATCAATGTTGGACAGAAGCATGCCCACCTTTGAAGCTGTAAACATCCAGGAAGTCCATCCCAGAAGACCATATTTTTTCAGGTAGGCACATGGCAAGATCTTCACTGTTGTTGTAAAAACAAATGCCCATCATTTTTTTTCTGACTTTAGCTCATTTGTGTTTTGAATGGTAGCAAGTAGCATCTTAGTCTGCAGGGAATTGAATCCATAAAGTCATTAATGATGTTTTAAGCTTCCAAATCAAAAAGTTTAGTTCTAGGAAGAGCAACTACTGACCAAATCGCAAAACAGACACATTTTGCATAAAGAGCCATGTAGAAAATGAACCTTTCCATTTAGACTTGTCATCATCAATGCTCCTATGAGCAATGGAGATATTCCTATCTAATCTTCCAAGATCTCTTTTGTCACACGCATATTGCTGGTAGTACCTTGATAATTTCGTGCTCTGTATGCTTATTCACATTACTGGTCTCTCTAGTGCTCACATGCTTCCCATTTTAATATAGATTTCTGGGAATCTAAGTCATGGTTCAATTACCAAGACTGCATCTGGTAGCCTCAAAATGCCAGGAATGAAGGCTTCACAGAACTCATTAAATGTTTGCATGGCTGAAAGAGTATGAACCAAATGTGTTTTGCAAAGAGAATTGTTTGGGTTTTTCCCAATAAGGTTCTTAGGAACAACTTATTCTCTCCCAAGGATCTTCCCTGATGAGGACAGGGGGGGAAAATGTAATAGCTCAGAAGTGACTGTATTTTTCTTTGCAGTCTTGTGTTCGAGGTTTCTTCCCAGAGTACCATTTCCCATTTTGCATTCACTTATCTCCCTTAAAAGTTCATTCTGAAATTCAGAGTGACTTCAAGAGGACTCAGTGCACCAATGCTGGCCATTTTTAAAACTTCCCCTTCACACCATTGAATAACATTTAGCTACCTCAATGTGCCTCCCATTGCTGTGAGTAAAGAATGTACATGTAGAGAGTAACCTGGCTCAAAAAGGGCTATGGAAAAGCCTAACAGCATCACAGACAGTAAGAAATCACCATGGAGCTCCAAAATCAAGGACTCCAGAATGATTCTTTTGTAGCCAAATTGGGCTACTTGGCTCTCATGACCAAACATGTTCCCATTTCTTGTGGCATCCTTCTTTCATTCTGTGGCGTGAGCAGCAAGGGAATTCCTTATTGTCTTACCACCCAGGAACTCTTGCCACTGGGACTGTCATTTTCTTCGCTTCTCCAGAGCGAAGAAGAAAAAAAGGACAGGACCAGAGGAAAAAAGGACAGGATCTCAAAATGCTACTATGTCCTGCAAAACTTTGGTACATAAATAGGTGAGAGGAAAAAAATAATGAGGGGTAGGTGTTTGTTTGTTTATTTGGCCTTTTTGTGTGCTTGCATACTCGATTTTTTCTGGGGTGGCATTCTCAAAGGCTTAAAGTGACATTTGGGCTTATATTCATGTTGAAAGCCACTGGGAGCTGACTGAGCATATATTTTCTGCAGCTGTCTGAGAAAAAGGTAGCTTTTATAATTTTGTCTTAATTAAATGTGCTAAGTGTGATGTACTGGGTATAGCCTGTACCTCATTCACATTTCCCATCAGTGCTCTTGCAGCAGAGCCAATTTTCTCTGTGCATAGGGATGGGGAAGTTGAGGAAGAGTAGTTCAGGGGCTTCCTATCTCCTGAAGCCCAGGGCAAGAGGTGTGGCAGCCCAGGCTGCACATCTGCATGGCACCCACTCAGGGCCCAGCTTGCTGAGGTGCATGCAGCACAACTTGGGCAAGAAACTGGAGCAGATGTCCTGGGATGCAGATTAATGAGAACGAGACTCTGGGTGAGTCAAAGCACAATTTTTCATCCCAGTGACTCTGGGGACTTGAATGCGGCCTTCAGGCACCTGACACTGGTATCCTTTACATCCTCAGGTTGTACAGGGTGCAAAGAAGTTCCCATATGTGCAAAATTACAGAGAACTTATACAGGGCCCAAAGTCTTCTTTGCTGACTAGCACCAGAGAGGCTTAATACTCAGGGCTTTTGGCCTCCTCTGACTTCAGTTCATGCTTGTCTTAACATTTTTAGGCCGCTGATGTAACCAGAATTAGCTGCAGGGTAGAAAAACCCTAACAATTCATATTTTATAAATTGCAGTTTTCTTATGATGTGGAGGATCTCACAGTGCAATGAAATACCTCCCTTATTGGTCTACTAGTCATTAAATAATTCCTCCAACTCAGTTTATGCCTTTCTGTTGCCAACTTTGAGACTTATACTGCTTTCTCGGTTAAATCATCGGCTCCTAATGATCCAACTGAATTTTTATGTCCAACCTATCCCCCAGGAGACTTTTATATACACTGCAATGATACTGGTTTTCCTGGGCCTTGGCAGTTAAGTGTTCTAGCACCTTCTTTTACAGCCTTTGATACATTTCTGAGAAAGCAAGCGCTTAGACTATTTATGAGAAATCAGAATGGCAGTTGTGCTAAGACTGCAAACACAAAGCACATGCTGAGCTCTATTTAGATGCTCCAAGCTTTGACTGAAATGGAAATTCTCCCCTGTACTGACCATTTGTTTTGTCATTGCTATTGCTGCCTTAGTTACTGCAATCAGCATGAGTGAAGGCACTGGGAGTTTGGCACTGGAGAGGTGTCTCAGCAGGAGGGAGCCTGGAGGGTTTCTGACCATGTACCTTCATCTCTCAGGCTCTTTGGGGTGTCTCACACAACCTACCTGTTATACTTGATGCTGCATTAAGCAAACTAAACCTATGAAACAAGTGTTTTAGGCAGTTTAATTTTTGNNNGAAACAAGTTTTTAGGCAGTTTTAATTTTTGAAAATCATGGCATTTGTGGACTGTCAGAAAAAAAAATGCAAACATAAAAAAAAAATCCCCACGTGATTTGAATATTTTGAGAACAAAAGATTATGCTGTTGTGTTTCACAATGTTTTGATTTCAGCTTAAGGTTTCATTTTTAATTTTTTAGTTTTTAATTTAAAAAGGAAACAAGGCAAGTTTGGGATGAAGCACAGTATTTTCTTACTGTTTACATTAACTCTTGAGGAGAAATATTTTTAGTGCAAAACTAATGGGTTTTTTTAGGATCAGCATCTTTCTGCACATGCTTTCACATACCAATATTTTCAGAGCTTTCCAGTCCAGTTATTCAACCAAAAAAATCAATTACTAGCTGAGCCCTTGCTAGGAGGCAGACTAGTTGAGGTGAGGGCAGCTTTCACAGCTTTGCTTGTTTCTTTCTCTCCTTGCTCAGATTCTGGCTTCCACCTCAGGGCCAGGTACCTGTTGTGGGAGGCACTGCTGGGTATCTCCTCTTTCTGGCAGGGAGACCATCCTTCTGCATCTGCTGAATTGCTTATCAGGCTTTCTTCTCCCCGTTGTTCCCTCTGACATAAAACTCAGGTTGTGCATTCATCTCCCCTGCCATGAAGCATCCAAGGATAAGACAGCTATGTGCCCTATTTGCAAGGTGACACTGCAGCTGCTTTGGGGCAGGTGACCCAAATAGATCTTGCCTCTCTGCCTGTGGAGGGCTGGGTAGCAAGTAGCTGAGAACAGAGATCCAGTCAGGCAGCTGAGCTCTGGTGGGTTGGATGGCCCTATGCTGCTTATGATGGAGTTGGGACAATGGCATTTCTCCCTGCTGTGACAGTCCCTGCCAGCCTGGTGCATAGACTGGCTTTTTTTCTTTTTTGTTTTTCAGTTTTACACCAAGACTTCAAATCCTGAATTCAGCTGAAAAAATTTTTCCTGCAATCCAGGGTTATAAACCTGTACACTGTAGTCCAAACCAGGAAGATAATATTGTGCCTCTTTTTGATTTCAGATTTCTCTGTTTCATTGGGTAGGGGACGTTTATGGTAAAAGAGGTTTGGGTTTTTTTAAATTTACTTTAAATCATTGACACTGCTTGCTTCTTCTGAATGTTTCTTCCTTCAGAGCATTGAGGTAATTGTATGAGGCAAATCTCTCTTTTGGAGCCTGAATTCCTATGCAGTAATGCAGTTCAGTGTGCCCATAATTTTGAACATACTGAGGTGTTTCAGAATGGAGGCATTAGCTGAGGAAGATGGCAGAGTTTGAGGGAGACATGTTTTGTTTTAAGACAAGAATGCGTGTGCTGTGTGCATGCAAACCAGTAGTAATTGGTGTTCTCTGCAGGCAGCAGGATTGAGATTTCTCTGAGTAATTTAAATTTCTTTTTAAAACTCGTTATTTTTCCTTTCCTTGTCTTAGAGTTTGCTGTCTTCATTTAGTTGGTAGAGTTCCTTGGTGTTTTGAGAAATGCT
>VYZP01038634.1:0-17966 GCA_013400635.1 Hypocryptadius cinnamomeus | reverse complement strand
CTTTCTTGCTCATCATCTATTGATGGAAATTCTAGCTAGGATTGTTTCTCAAACTCAATATCTACACTTTCAGGACCAAATGGAAGTTGGAGTAAAGGTACACTTAAAAACTCACAAGGAACATGAACACAAACACAATCAAGGTACTGTTAATGTGAGGAAGAGCTTATTGTGCATGTGAATTTTGTTTGAAAATTTAGACCCTTAATACTCCATGCACATTCAGTTTTCAGATCCTTCCCTCACTGTCCACAAGCTGAGCTTGCCTTATGGGTGCTATGTTTTTTATCATTATGTTTTACTTTGGAAAGAGCATCTCACTTCAAGATAAAAGCATCTGCAATAGGTTCTCTGCAGAAAAGAAAAAAAAAGGTGAATTCCTTATCTTTGAATCCTCAAACTCATTTGTAGCCCCGTTTGAAATATTGATTATAACTTCTGGCTGATAACAACCACTGTCCTAGTGCCAGTACTTCATTTTTGATCTTTCCATTGCTCCTATACAAAAACAATTTAATCTGACTATTGGAAGTTGTATATAACTGCATATATTTACCTAAGTGCATCCCTATGTTACATACACAGAACCAGAACAACAAAAAAATGCATAAAACCCAATAATTCCCTTCCTATAATTTTAAAAGGACCAAGGATTTCTGCACATCTACTGTCACACAGAGAAATTTGTACCCGAAATCAACAATCATCCCCCTCCATTTTAAGGGAAAGTAACATAAAATAAACCAGAGGAAATAGAAAGAACCATTGTTTAGCTGTTTTTTTTCTACTTCATGTAAAATGAATATAACACTCTGCAGACTTTAGGACCCTGAGTGCTACATAATCCCACATATTGCCTTGCTGAACCTGAGCCACAGCTGTTCTGATAACAGACCCTTTGAAACTGCTACAACTTTGAATAAAAGCAATGTTTGCAGTGATGATGTTACATGGATGGCAGATTAATCATTGCTACACATATTTCTCAAGGTCTTTTTGTGTTACTGTTAAATGAGTGCTTAATACTCTGAACACCTGAAACTTCACTCCTTTGCACATTTTCAGAATGGTAAAATGAAATGAGGGAATCCCATCACCTATTAGAAAGGGCAGGACTTCACACATCTTAAACATGTTAATATTTATTACCAAATCCTGTGTGAAAAGCTGGATCCAAGCCCCTCATACTGTCATTACACAAAGAAGAAAAGCTCTACAAGCCAAGATTGTAACTGAAAAAATGGATCAAGGTTCACAGCATACAATTTTTAACTGGATATGATCATAAGCTATTAAAAATGAAAAATTTCTGCATATACATAAATCCAGCCAAATTACCTCGGCAAGAAATTTAGGCAGCCTGACAGAGAAAATGCAGGTAAAATAAAAATAAGTGTTCTTTTACTCTGAACAACATTATTTTAATTAAAAAAAAAAAAGAAAAAATATTAGAGATCACTTATGTGCAGCTTGAGATCAATTTCATTTATACTAGAAATGAAATTTTTTTCATTGCCCTACTTTAGTGGTCTCAGTATGAATTTTATAGTGTAACACCAAATCATACCATCTTCCAATGATATCCATAGGTCTAACCTAACACTAATTTCAACAAAAGAAGGGAAAATCATGGTGCTGCCTCTTTTTCAAATTGGTGAAACATGTTTGCTCAGTTCCTGGCAGGGCACTGACTGCATTTTTATGTCAGAAGGTGACACAGCAGTTGGATTTCCCCTGCACCTCTGGAATGGCTGGGCTTAATGAGCACAGCAATGCTGCTGCACTCATTTCCTTCTGCATCATTCTTAAAGCAGCTAATTGTTCCTTCTTCAGTGTCCAGTCTACAATTACTGCAGAGAACTTTCCAGAGCAACCTTGAAGTTCAAATAAACTCACTGAAACCAGAAGGCTCAGCCAGAGACAAACAAAATTCCACCTACTTTGTGTCAAGTGCTTCCTATTGTTCAATTCTAGGCCTTCAAAGGCACCAAGCCAATGAAACATTAACACTAGATACACCATGGCTTGGAGGTAGTGCATATGAACAACTCTCAAAATATCTGCCATAATTTAATCATATTTTGTAGTGTATTAGTTAATTCATGTCCCTTCAGCAAGCATTTAGAAATACAATAAAAATAAGAACAGCATTAGTGCTTGCTGTCTGTTATAGAATTGCCAAGGCAAAACTATCCAAGACTGAAAAAATTGATTCCTATTCCTGTTGATGCATCACATACAGTGATCAAATTCTGAGCTATGAGGAAAAGTTTTATTCTTATTTAAATCAAAGCTGCAGGATTGTATCCAGTAGAAGAAGACTAAACAAGACATTGCTGAGACTACCTGGCTAAGTCAAGATTTTTATTATGTGTCAGTATTGACTGAAGAAAACAGCAAACCAACTCCGGTGTAAATCAATGAGCTTTTGCTAGGCTTTCACAAAATAAAAGAGCTGCTGGATTCAAAAGTAAAATAATCAATTTTCTTCTACTGAGCAGGTTGAACATTGCAAGGAATGACTCCACAACCATCCACAGTAATAATAATTTACAAGTACTGAAAAAGAGGTTTCACTTTTAGATCTGAAATATTTAGGTTTTGGAGATATGAACACTGATAAGAGGAAACTGATGCAAGGTCCTGATAAATGACCTACCACAGCACCAGGCAAAGCTGTTCTGGGAGAAAATTTCAACAGAAAAATCACTCTGAAGAGCCCAAAAGAGTAAGCAGAAGTAAATGATTGAGAGCATACATATACTAATTCTGATCACTTGTGGATTTTTGATGGCAAAATGTTTTGTTTATAAAAGGGGAAAGTAAATAACTGGGAGGGGAAAGTACTGGTAGATACCAAAGAACATATAATGATTCTGACCACATAATGAAGATACATGGCTTTTTAGCATCTGATTGAGATTGCTAAATAAAATTAAATGTTTTACTAAAATTTATAACAGATTTCCTTCTCTCTCTTTCCATCATGATTGATTTGTTATAGAAATTTCAACTACAAAAGTATAATTTAAAATCTTACTTTCTTCTAAAGCTTGGTTTGGGGATTACAGAGAGCACACTTTCTTTGAATTATATGAACAGTTGCAATCTTCAAGAACTCTCTGCAGCACAATATTGGTAGTGCTCTCAGGAATCCCAGCTACAAATAATTTTACTTCCTGTTGTTAAAACATCTGGAATGATATCTGTGGTCCTGGCAGAGGACTACATATGTGGTGTCAAGGAAATTTAAGGATTCATGGATCAGAGATGAGCTGGATTAGTGGATGAGAAAGGATTTACCAAATTGATATATCAAAAAAAAAATCACAACTAGTTTTTTCTAGGTATTACCTTCAGACACTGCTAAAATGAGGTTTATTTCAGTTAAATGAGGCTTAGCAAGGCTGTAAAATGCATTTTACCCTATCAAAACTAACCAGAACCTCTTCCCTTGACAAATAGCTTCTGAAAGGCACCAAACCTCACATAATTATAGGCTAAAAAAAACCCCACTAAAAATATACTCTGTACCACACACATGCAGCATAACAGCTTGATTTCATCATAACACTTAAATGCAATATTTTTCTGCACAGTATTATATTAATATGATAAAGTGCAGCCAGCCAAAAAATAGCTGAAGAGCTGCAAAGTGATTTCAGAAATTGAAAAGCAATTTCAAATGTTTGGTAAGCATTAACTTGCTCACTGCACCCTATCAAAACCAGCTGCTAGACCATAATTCTAACCTTTTCCCTTTCAAAAATGCAGGGCCTTGAAATTCTCTATTAATGAGAAATGAATATGGTAATTGAAAGAGTAAATACAGTTTTAAAAGAAAGCTCCCACCATCAAAGATCTTCTTCCATTAACATTGGCCTGTTTTACTAAAGGAAAAATATGAAAAAGTGTTCCTGTGTAACCAACTGTGCTGACAACCAACAGATTTAATGAAATTTTAAAGCATTCCTCTGCACCACGTGGCCAGTGATCTCACTGGACATTCCCTTGACACAGCTGTGCCTGATGGACACAGGGATGCTAAGAGATAAAGGCATGTTCAGAAAATGCAGTGCCTGAAATGGGTTTGAATACAATGGGTTTGAATGAGATTCAAATACAGTGCCTGAAATGGGTTTGAATGGGATCCAAATACAGTGCCTGAAATGGGTTTGAATGGGATCCAAATACAGTGCCTGAAATGGGTTTACAGCTGAATGGCAAAATAAATATCCATGTCTTGCCTACATGACAATTCTTCCCTATGGTCAGCTCTGCATTAGGCCTCGAGGTGAAAATGGGATTCCTTCTCAGAAGCCCTCCCCATCTCAAGGAGTTCCCTTGGGCTCAGAGCCAATGCCCTCCCCATTTGCACCCAGAGGGGCAGAGTGCAGCGTGGGCTCCCCGTACCCCCAAACCCAGGCATTGCCCAGCTCTGCCTTTTACCTCTCCAGCAAGTAATTCTGCAGCCAGCTGCAGAGCTGGAGAGAGTAGGATACTGTTGGAGGTACATCCCTAAGGAGGAGAGATTCCACATTGCTTGGAATATTCTCCATACAGAGTTCCTGATGGAGAGTTCCTCTCCAGCTTCCCTGTACCCCCCTTCAGATACGGTACCAGTAACCATGCACTGGAAGAGGTTTTCCAGAGAGGGTGTGGAGTGATTCCAGATCTGGAGAGATTCCAGAACTCTGGAACTCAGCCCTGTGCCGTGTGCTCTGGGATGATCCTGCTGGAGCAGGGAGGTGGGATCAGACTGTGCTCCCTTGCAGCCTGACCCTTTCTCTGATCCTGTGATTTGTCTCTAACTTCCCCTAGCATTTCTTGCAGCAGTGGGACAGAGCTGGAAGCAGAGGTAGCCACTTAGCCTGTACAAGCTCACTTTGGCACTAGCACATGATTACAGGCTCTCCAAAGCACTTCAGCATGTCTGCCTGCTAGAAAGGCACTGCAAGAAAATGAAGCTGACATCGCCTGTAAATCTTCAAACTTCACTACCAAACATCTCTGCAGTTAACAGATTCATGTGCTGCAATCTGAAATAATTGATTCCATAGATAAATAGACAAGAAAATTTTAAAATTAAGAAGTACAAAATGAGAAATTATGTATTATGCAAAGTACTATGCATTTTGTTGAAGAACAGCTACTCTTCCATTATTCTAGGTGGGATTTCTCCCATTGTCATTAGGAGAAAACAGAAAACTTTCTATGTAAGTCATAAAAACTTAATAAAATTCAAGTAATAAAGATCAAGAGGATCATATTAATCTTTTGTATAACCTCCTACATAAGCTGTAACTTGGCTCAAGAGTGTGCTTCTTAGGTGAATCACCCCCACCTATCACTTTTGAAGCAATCACAGGACAGGCTTAGAGATGAAAAATTGAATGAAACCAAACACAGACGTGCCCCAGGAATACACCAAATGGGCTCCAATCACTGCTGGGTATTCATTCCAAGCAATCAAGAAGACATAGGATGAAATATCCCCAAGTTACAAGGCTAACATCAGTGCCAAGCATTCAGTTTTGTCCCACAGAACCATCTCTCTCAGGTCATATCCTTTATGCATATATACAAAGCATGGCAACAGCACACAATAATTCTTTTTCCAAATACCTTTGTCAAGATATCTGCCACCATAATTTTTTTTAGAAGTTGTTCCAACATGGGAAAAGAAAGGCATAAAGAACTAATATTTAACTTCATCAAGGCAATATTTTAATTGTTGAAAAGTTTTGTTTAAAATTATTAAGGTGTATAAATCTATATGACAAGTTAATACCTTACAATTTTGTCCCACAGGTGAGAACAAAAGAAAATTTATTATTGCATTTAATTTATCAAAAGTTTAATAAGAATGTCATTACTTAATCCTCCCTGCCTTATGACTATAAACAATACCCTGCTTCCTTGAGCTTCACTCATGTTGTAGTAAGACCAAAACCAAAGGCATAACTTCAAGAAATAAAACTAATTCTTTTCCACAGTTGCCTAATGGAGTGTGAAAAATCTCTTGAAAGTCTTCAAAGGCTAAAAACATGAGTAATATCTACATGTACAAATTCTCAGAAAGAATGCATGGGAAGCTTCAGGTTTTCTGGGGACATATTCACACCTCTAATTTAAGTCACACAATTACTCAAAACCAGTATCTCCAAGCAGGGTACCCTCAAAATTCAGTAACACAGTCAGTAAACAAAAACAACTGCTGGGATGTGTAGCTGCTTTAAAGATGGCAATACAAGCCTTTGTAATGGAGGAAAGCTGTGACATCTTGTTATCAAAAAACTTTTACAAAAAAAGGGGGAGAGGGATTTTTCTGTGCATAATTTATTATTAATTCTGAGACAAAGAATAATACATGCATCATTTTCTCCAAGAAACCATGAAAACATTGCTTTCTTAATTTAACAATATACCCACACCTGCTTTATGGCTTTCACATGACTTTTTCTTAAATGTATTTCACACTTACTGCTCTATTTTGGCAAACATTGCAACCTCACTTTTGAAACACCTCAGTTTTACTTAAGAAACACACACAAGGCAGTCAGCCTAGCACAGGTGAGGCAGCATAAAAGCAAAACAGAGATTCTCTGTGTGTGTGCATGTATGTATTTTTATATATACATATATATACATACATATATATATATACATATATATATATAGACACGCATTATATATAAACAAACACTATGCTGGTATGAAAGCTTTGGACTCTAGTTTTGTGATTTAAGTCCCCACCAAATCAGCCAAAGAATTAAGACAAGTTCCATTTCTCATGATGATTGTGTGCAAATCTCTGAAATAGTCAGATGTCAAACATGCATAGAAATATTTAGCACAGCTTTACTATTATAATAAAAAACAGAGATAGATAAGATTGGTTTTTATGGGGAAATTAAAAAGCTAAACACATTTTTGTTCCAGTTCATAGCTCTGGTTTCACACATCCCAGCACAGTGCTGGCTGTGGAACTCAGGGAAAACTCTTCCCTGTGTCTCAATCAACTTCTCCAGCTTCTCTCACAGGGATACCCTGTCAAAACCCCAGGTTTGGGGCCAATTTACATGTATGGCTTTTTGAGTACAACAGCAGTTGTCTAAAGTCTAACACAAATATTTTTAAAACTTGGGAAACAAAGATCTCATAACATCCTCTAACAACCACAGAAGAACTGAAGCAAAACAATAATAGGGATCTACCAAGTCTAGCAATTGCTGAACTCCCCTCATTTATTTTAAATTCAGTGAGTATTAATCAGTATCTTGGAGCATTAATCAGTATTAATTAAAACAGATTTCAGATCACCTTCAAATTTGTAAAAATCAACATGCAATTGATCAGAAGTAATTTTTAACACAGTACCTACTGTGACATTCTTACTGTTTTCTAGAAGACAAAGGAAACAGAAGTCAAAGCTTTCTAAATTCCTATATTTTACAGAGCCACACTTAAGAAAAGCCTACAAACAGGAAACGTGTCTGTGGCAGCAAATATCTGAAATTTGCACTGAATGAACTAAGAGATGAATGAATTCACTTTTATCCCTCAGTAACAGAGTTAGCACTGATAAAAACAGAGTAAGTTCCAAGAAGTTCATATTACTCTCACTGAGACAAAGCTTTCATTTCCCTTTCATTGCCCTGTTGGTGGTTAAACCATTTTGAGTTTTCCCAGCTCAAGTCCCAAGCCTTTCCTCTAGTTAAGCACGGACCAAAGAGCATCTCAAAAATACTTTCTTTTGTTCCAGGCCTGAACCACGCCCTGTTGTCCTAATCTGCTCTTGGTGAAATTGCTGGAATGCAGAGTTTCTTACATATGGATTCCTGCCCTCAGCTCAGCCTGGCACCAGGTATGGTCAAAAAGGAAATAAGAAAAGAGCACTCCCTAAAACCTCAAAATTCTAATATCTGCCATGGCAGGTTATTCCTTTACCTAAGAAATAAAGAATCTTACATTTTTTCAGATTTTAGTGAAAGAAAAAATTAATTTAATAGAGATTTAGGACAGAGAACATAGTGTTAAAAATCTCCTCTATGAAAATATTGAAAGACCTTTCATTAAAAATAGTTGAAAAACCTTTTAGTTAGAAACTAAAACCTGTGATATACAACAGGCAATTGTTTTAAAACCCCTTCTCATCAATTCTGTTTCCTAAATTATTATCCATTTAGTCCCTGAGTAACAAATGTTTTGAACCTTGAAGAGTTCCTTGGCCCAAGAAATTTAAATAATGTGTGTGGCAAATATCCATACTGCCAGAAGCAGCAGGAGGAAGCCATTACTGTTACTTACACAATCTATTCTCACTGAGCATGTTGCCCAATATAATTTACAAAATTTCTGTTGGAAATGCATTAACAGCTGAAAAGCAAGCAGCTTCTAAGGGATAAACAGAAAAAATAAATTAAAAAGCTTGCTTCCAAGCTTCAAATGTTGTTGAATGTCAGCTGCAATCCCTGCAGTCAGCAGTCTACAACCTTGTAAAGTCCAAAGAACACTTTCATTTTAATGTGCAGGTTTCATCTGATTTTGGTTTAAGAAACTTTTTATGGATTCCATTCAAATAAAGTGACAACTGGTTCAAATATAAAAGTTTCTTTCTGCAGGAATTAAGAACACAAAGTGCATGAACTTTTCACACCAATGTATGATGTGTTCATGCACACATCTTTGTACACACCAGCACAAAGTGCCATTTCCAGGCTGCATTTTATTTGGTAGTGAAACCGTTTCACTGCTCATTGCACAGTGCTTCAAATGCTTAGTTAAACTTTTTCATTGTTTCAAAATCTTTAATAGCCATTTGTGTTCTTTACATTTTAAAACAATGAAAAGGATAGAATGCATTTTCTCAGTATAAACACAATGCTTCCCCAATTCTTTTCTAAGCAGATCTCTCTTCTAATTCCTGTTCTAATTTTTATTGAAAATTCTTTTGGAACAAAAGGTCTGTACTCTGAGAGAATAAATGCCTCAGTCTGCCTTCTCACAAAAAACCTTCAAGAGGGCACTAGAATCAAGAATCACTTCAAGGTGGATCTCATGAGGTTTTCTACTATCTCACTCCTAATCTCACCCTGCAAAAAGCAGTTTGTGGCTGCTGCTTGCCAACTGACCTTTCTAGGAAATCCAAGGGGCTGGACATTTTCTCAGCCCCAACAAATTCATCAATCTTCTTCTTTAACCAGAAGGATTGTAACACACAGCAACCTGCTCTAACATCAGAAAAAGCCCTGTGTCACACAAAGTAAGTGTCCTTGCCACCTGTTTTCCTTACAGTCTCTGTGTGGTTGGATCACCTCGGTGTAACCTCAGGAAAGAAAGCGAATGCACTGTTTTATAAACCTGCGAATCATGTAAACCAGGGCACCCCTGCTCTGAAAGCTGATGATCTTGTGCATGGCACATAGGGTTCTGTACATAACAGCAGAATGAAACACTCATTTACTGATACCAGACTAAGATGAGAGATGTATGGATCATCCAGTCATGGTTAAGAGCCACCCAACTATCACAGACAGCAGAACAAGTTTCTCCATGTCAGCCTGTTTGCTGCTATCTTTTCAACTTGTCATACCTGCTCAGTTCTGTGCCAGCTGACGAGTACCCCACTAGCTGTGGCTCACACTAAGAAACTGTTCACATTCCATGAAACAGAGGAGCAAATCCTTTAATGTGGAACAGCTACTGCTCTAAGTGTGCTTGTCTGTCTGAGCCAGAAATTCAGAGGCTACAGAGGGTGTAAAGGTTCTGCACTTTATCTCTAAATTGAGTTTGTTGCACCAGCACTACACATTGTGCATTACATAATCAAAATCACAGTATCACCTATAGCTACACATAAAATACAGAACTTTTAATGGAGGTCTGCTATTATTAATAGAGCAGTCAATGCTTTATTGGAGATAATGTAATTTTGTTCTTTCAGCTGTTTTCACTTATGCTGCTCCTTCTTTTGCTTACTCTAACTCTCCTCTGTGGAAGGAGGTCCTTCTTGATGTCACACCTATTTGTTTTATGTACTGACTCATAGGCTTCCCAATGCTGTGATTGCCTCCTCTTGGTGATACACACAACAATCTGCTCTTTTCTCAACAGGATAAAGCAATCATACACAGGGATGCAACAAATGAACAAATGTGGAGGTGAGAGATTGTACTGTAATCTGGCCCAAGAGACTTGACCTGCATCAGTTGAGAAGAGTCTTTGGGTTTGCAGAACAGAAACTCATGCTGACTGAGCCTATTAAATGTCCTGCTAACTTCTTTTTCAAAGGACTTTTTGTATCATAATCTCTTAGACATTTACTTGGAATTCCGTTTGGAGAAATTCTAATGGGTTAACGCACACACTTCCGACTTTTTCCACTTTCAAGTCAGGGATGTCTCTTGGTAGCTTTTTACCCCGTTTAGGGCAAAATACTGTCAATGACTGCAGTACAAACAGCACATGTGGGCTCAAATGCACCTCATGTGCTGAAAGCCTGACAGCTGACAATTGTGAGCTAAAATAGAGGCCAAGTCAGCATTCCTATAGTAACCAGCATCTAACAGCCTTTCCCATGAACCTTCCAATCCTCCCTGTTCTACTCCATAACAACATCCACTCCTCTCTGTGCCAGTAGCACTTTTTGCACAGGAGAAGATGTAGAATTGTCCACAACTTCAGGGATTCCAGTCAACCTTCAGGCAACACAAAAGAGGGATCAAAACAGAGCATCTTCCAAATTTTCAGAAGCACATTCCACTTGGATTGCCCCACCCCCCATGCAGCTTAAGTCCTGTGTAGTTTTCAATGATCCTTGTAAATTTTAATAAAATAGCATCTATTTTTAGAGTAGGATTCTCTAGTACCAGATTTTTACATGAGAAAGACCCACAGATTATCTCTATGTACATATTCTGCCAAATATTGTTCAGAAACCACTTGGAAGAAATTTAGGTATTGGAGAGCACACAAAACACAATAGGACAGATCATAGTACAATGGCATGCAGAAAACATAAGATAAGGCATAGAAAATATGCATTTAGTCCCAGAAACAAGTGAAAAGTTCTGCAGGAGTAAAGCTGGCTAGCTCAATGGTGGTAAGGAGGAAGAAATCCTGTCTCCTTCCACAACTGCAATAGAACACAGCTCTGCTACACACTTCACTGGGAACTCCTTCTTGTAAAAGCTTCCAACTACTCTGAAAACCAGTCCTGTGGCCCCTACCAGCCATCAGTGTAAGTCTGCACTGTTCACAAGGGTCTGGCTTAAGCAGCTCTGTAGCAACAACAGCCCAGCTGAGTGAGTGAAAGCCCCTCAGCTCCCACTGATTCGAAGAGAGGTGAGGGAATCATTGCTGTGGAAGAAGCATTTAGAATGCCTGAACCTCAGTGCACCCAGAACTGCAGCTCTGGTTTCAACAGGTCATGATTAACCAGTGCTGCTGACCTCATTTGATGAGCCAAGGTCTCAGAATCTGGCCTTACACCTGGCAGAAATCATCCACCAGGTATTTCATGCATGACAGATAACAACAGGGCCTGACTTACAGCACTGTAGTGGGTGACTCCTGTAAACAGCATAAGCACATGCAGATTCTACAGCTAAAGTGTTTAAGGGGAATTCTTGGTAAGCCTGGGAGACCACCAAGAATATGAGCTATTCACACACTGCTTTTAGGAGTCATTGACAAGGACTCTATTTCTTTGTGTAGCTTTGCACTTTTGCCGAGAGCAGAAGTCAATGTCAGCAGAAAAGGTGTTCCTAGGAAGTCTTACAACTAAACCTTTCTAAAGCTCTTGAGCTTTCAAGACTAAAATACAATCAAGAGTGCAGAAAAAACAAGGACTTAGCATTAATTTAGATGCTCAAATTAAATCCTTGAAGTTGTTCCCAATATT
This sequence comes from Hypocryptadius cinnamomeus, assembly GCA_013400635.1. NCBI lineage: Eukaryota > Metazoa > Chordata > Aves > Passeriformes > Zosteropidae > Hypocryptadius > Hypocryptadius cinnamomeus. The sequence continues at coordinate 6,061 of VYZP01038634.1, read as the reverse complement.
TCAGTCAATTTTTGTTAGGACCATAACCATTTTGTGAATCCCTGTTTCACAGCCTAAGGATCAAAACCAACCATTTACCTCTTTTGAACAAATGACTTACCAGCTGTACAACTAAATGCACACATAAATAAAGCAAAGAATTTATGCAGTAAGGTGTGGCAGACCCTATAAGTGGAAGATTATTCATTTAATAATTGGATTGGAAAACAGAGCAGCAAATAGGCTATTCTACATTAATAGCCAGAGCAGACTTGGAACCATATGCAATAAATACATTTTTCATTCACCTAAATGACTGCAGCTAACTGGAGTGTAAAGACCAGAAGATACTCAGTTCTCAACTCAGTGATCTCACTGCCAAAATATAAGCCTTTGATTACTAAATTTATCATTTTATACCTCCTAGATCTGGTTTCTGCAAAATAAATCCTAGCCAACTTCACTGACCCAAATCCTATTTGCAACTAAACATCTTTAGTAATATCATGGTATGTTCACATTTTACTGCAGTAGAAAACAAACAAACAGAACCCCATATGAATCCTTTAGGGTACTGCTCACCAATTTAAAAGTCACATATTAAATTTCTTAAAACCTTAGCAATCTGCAGTATAAAAGCACATTTTATGTTAGTAGATAATTTAGCATCCATAATCTAATTAAATGAAGTGAGTGACAACTGTATTCTCTACATAAATGATATATCAGTAACAGATAATGTAAGTGCTTAAGAGACTGGAACCCCATCAAAAAAGTTGTTACAAACACTTGCCCTTATCATAAATCCAACTAACATTATGGGAGTAAATTCTGCTTTCCTACTGACATCACATCAACAGGGAACTACCCTGCAGGGGAAGAATTGCTCATATGAGTGAAGTTTTGTGAGACTAAACTGCTGGATTATGATTGCTTAGGTGACAAATAAACAAATATATTTTTAGTGTTACACAGAGAACCCTGCCTACAGAAAAACCTTCAATTAATCTTCAACTAAACAGTAGAAGTCATTTCAAAAATATAGAGCAGTTACAGAAGTACTTCTTAGTGGTTGCAGATGCCCCCAGAGGAAAAAGATCTGTGAACTGTAAAAACAATCTAATAACTGTCTCCATTACTTAGAATCAATTCAAAACATCATCATTTTAGACACTAATCTAGGACTTACTAAAGTGGGAAAGCAAAAAGCTAAAATCACCTTTTCTGCATTTAATGTTATAGTCACTTTATTACAAGTACAACCAGTTTTGGAAAATGGAAAAATAAAAAAAAAAATTTAAAAAAAGGAAGGAAAATATTCTGTGTTAATTTTGGATGTTTCCATAATGCATGGGAATACAACAGGTGAGAGGTTTACACAGCACTCTGCCCTCAAAGGACACTGCAGGTTTGCACTCAAGGTGCTCTGCTGGCCCTGGCAGTGCCTGCCTTATTTCAGGTGTTCTTTTGGAGCCTCAGCCCTGCCCACCCCGTCTCAGTGCAGTGGGAGGGGCAGCCGTGCTGAGCATCGCTGGCACCCTGTCTGCAGCCACAGCTTGGGCTGGGAGCACCTGTGTGCCCTGAGCTTCCCTGGGCTCTGCTGCTCTTCAGTCACATCACTGAGGAGAAAACAGCTTGGAAAAATCAATGCCTTTAAATTATAACTTTATGTACTGCATATACAAAATCACTGCCAGCTCAGGAATACTTTTGCATTGACTAAAAATCAATCTTTCAGATTCTTCCACTCCTTTAGTACTTACAAAAAAAAAAGAGAAAAAAAATTTGCATCTTTTCCCCAGCCTCCAGCTGCATCTGGTTGCTTTGTTCAGGCTTTCTTCAGGTTTCCTTCTCAAGAGACTAGTTTTATCTAAAAGGTCAATTCATTCAGCAGGGCACCAAGCAGAATTGAATATAATTATCCCAATCTTTACTGTGTAGAATTCATGCTTGAATTCATTCAAAAAATAGCAAGCAGTATAATTAACTCAGAGTCCAACCAAATCTATTGAGAATGCCTCAGGTATCATACAGTCCCACTTACAATAGAACATTTTCATTTAAGGACATTGTACATATTAACCCTAGTCAGCATCCAATTACTCGGAATAAGTGAATTCTCTGTTTCAGGAATGTAATTTGAAAATGTTGTCATGCAATCTGAGGTAAAAGGTCTTTTTTCATTAATCTAGCTCTCATTAAACTGGAAGCCTGTAGGTTATTTCAAATCCATTAGATTTAAATACAGGTGATTACAATTCTATTGCACATAACAGAAAAGTCTTTTAGGAAATATTGTGTAGTTGATGAGTTTGTGAATTGCCTCAGAGTTTTTTTCAAAAAATTATCTGACCAGAAAATCCCTGGCTACTGTTAATGTGACAATTACATTTATGGCAAAATTAAATTAATTTTTATAGGCAGATGACTTCAAGATAGCAGGAACACTTCACATAGTTCAGAGCTCAAGATAAGTATCCCAATATTTTCATGCAAACTCTTCACCTCCTTTAATGTAGCAAGTTGTGATAAGAGTTTTTTTAGGATTTTGTACATGACCTCAAACAGAAACATGATAAATTTTTTATGTAGTGGTCTAGCAAGTCAAGCTCTTGGTTTAGTTTAACATGAGAAATCTGAACTCTGAAGGATCTCAAATTTGCATGAGAGGCCCCTTACAAATAAGTTTCATAAGAGATAATTTCAGCTCAAAACACACTACACACTGCATCACCTTAGACAGCAAGCTGCACAATTTCCCCAAAGTCCCAGTCATTCAGCTCTTGACTTACTTTGGTCTATTATTTTCTCTCTCTGTTTGTATTCTGTTATTATGAAAAGTTTTTAGAAGAACATTTAGCAAATTCCCTTTCTGTAGAAAGGCCTGGCTGTTCAGTGCTGGCCTTTTGCACGTGCAGCCTCCTACAGGTGTGGAGCCACAGCTCTCCCAGCAGCTCTGGCTCAGAACCAAAATCATTACTCTGAATTCTCCCAGCAGTTTCCAGCTTGTACCACTATTCCACTTCAACAGAAAAACAGAGTTTTCCTCCTAGAGTTTTCCCCCTCCTTGGATCACTTTCCTGCAGGTTTGGTTTACAGGCCTGCATAGCCTACCTTGCATAAAGGAGTGGCACAACCCTTCTCTCCTGAGTGCCCCCACCACCATCCTTACTGTGTGTGCCCTCATCCTCCATTGCTTAGGACTCAGCTGTGTTACAAATCACAACGGCTGTCACCTTCTGGTGTGGCACTACAACACTTTTGCCATGTGGACCATCAGAAATAAGTCTGAAACTTGGAGCCAGACTAAGTTACGCAGGCGGCGAGGGAGCAGTATTTTAGAGAAAAATTTATATATTTTAAAAGTAAGAAGACAGATGTGTCCCCACTGTGATCCACACAGGCCCTGTAAAGCTCTCAGTTCTGTTTTGTTTTGCATGAGCCTGCTGATGAGGGGGATTTATGGCTCTGGAGAGCCCTCTTCCTGCACGTGACCATTAATCAGACCTGCACATGTGCACACAGATATTGCACGTGCATGCAACTGACTCCAGCTACCAACTCAAATGGCTTCCAACACTGAGTCTGTGTTATCCCACTGTCTGCCCAACATGCATAAGCAACTATACATTGACCCATTCTTACAAAGGGCAGGCGGAAAAAATAAATCAAAAGTTTTCAATATTTCAAAAGATGCTCAGGAGACTTGCAAAATAATTTATGAGATGTTTGTTTTTAAAGGATGTTTTCTGTCACAAATTGAAAAGTACCTAAAAGAAAGTAAACACAGTAAGNCTTTTGCACCAGAAAAACCCTACAGACCAGAAGCTTGGAAAATATACAGTAAGGGACAAGAAAGAGTAGAAACAAAGCAAGGCTGCAGGAGAACTCTGCCCCAAACCCTCTCTGGGACCCTACCTGAACTAAACATATCATTGGTGCTCATATACGTTCAGCACTTCAGATTGATTTTCTTCATTATTTTCTTTGTGTTTTGACATTTTGTTACCAGTTCTTTTTTTTTTTCCTAGTGTTCCACACATGCACATGAAACTGAAATACTTTTTCTCTCCAAATAGAAATGCAGATTTTTTTATCATAGAATGGTAGGGGTTGGAAGACACCATATAATTCAACCTCTAGAGAGAGACCCAACCAGACTCTTTTTTAGGTCCACTCATCACATTATACCAGGACATAGAAAACATTCCAGCCCTGACTGTGCTTTCTGTGCTACATGTAAGCATGTGTTAAAAAGACTTTGTCCCTGAATGCCAGGAGAAAGAGCTGATTTTATTCTTTAAATCAGAGGAAACATGAAATAGTTTTTGAGCTACTCCTTGCACTGTACTATGTAGAGGAATCGCCCATGTTGTCATGCTCAAAAGTACTGAACTCTGTAAGACAACATTATAATGAATACTGAGTTTTAACAAGTGTCACAGTTGAGACGGCCATGATACACAGAATATCATCACACAATTTCAGAAAGCTTCAACCCAAACAGAGTAACACCTTACCCCATCAGAAGGCTTCAGGTGTCTACCCACACAGAGCAACACCAGGTCACTCTAGAAGGCTCCAAGCATCTGCTCCTCTTGTTCTTAAGCCCAACCTTTTATCCCCCTCATGTTCATGCATTGCACCTGTGTGCCCTCTGCTCCCTTTGGTGGTTGCTCAGTGCCCCCGGGCGCTCCATGGCTCATTGCTGTCAGTGCTGCTCACCTGCTCCTCACAGCTGCACCCACTGGGGATGAGGCTGGGCCAGCCCCACTCCCAATCACCACAAACTGGGTACCTACAAGTTAGGACTAGGTAATAAACCTAGGTTAGCATTATTTATTATGCTGATCAGTAAACAGTAAAATGAAAATTCTTTAACCCCCTGTTACCTCACAGTCTGGCTGATTTAATGTAACAAGGAGAGATACCAGCTGAATTGTGTCTGTTTCAGAAAGTACTCACACAGCTGGCTCTACCAACTTTCTGCTTTTTAAAGTCACTTATCTTTGAGATATATAGAATTACAAATAATTCTCATTACATAGCACAAGAATTAAAAAAAATCAGAATTCAAGTATTTAAAAATATACATCTACAAAAAGACTATATTTTGATCACTAAGTTGATAATGCAAAAAATTTGAAGTATATTACCTGTGTGACTACCTATAGTCACATACACTTCATGTATGTTTCTTTGCTTACAAATGCAGGCATTTTGTGGTTTCTTGACAAGTGAATAATTACCTCTGCATTAAAAGTTAATATTCAACTGAAACCACAACCTTTCTCTCCAAAACATCACAGGCTTAGCAGCTCTTCCTGGCTTGAAGGTCCAAGGAGGATACCAGGCAGACATGGCTGATGACATGTTAATCAAACACGCTGCCCTGCCAAGAGCTTGCTCCCACACTGGCAGTGCAGGAGAACCATCTGTGTCCCACCTACACATAGGGGAGATGTGAGACCCTTCAGGGTCTGGTGTCCCTTAGGGATCACTGGATCTGCAGGTGACACCCAGGTGTGTGCAGTGAGTTCTGCAGTGAACATCCCCAGGAAGAGTTCAGTGTACAGGAGGAGGCCAGGAAAACCTTCAATTGCACCAGGCACTGTCCAGCTGGTCCTTTGGCGCTGTGTGTGCACGCAGGCTCCGTTCTGCCGCCCTCTCGTAAGAACTGACGGGATAACGTCGCGCAATCCGCGCAGGACTCGACCTGCTCCCACTCCACTTTGTGCACCTACTCACCTTACTCTGCTGTTAAATTGCTGCTTTTCACAGCTGCTCACCTGTGTGAACTAAGAGCATAGTATTCCAGGCAGATACTCCTGTATCTGTAAGCAGTGTGCCTCCACTGAGCTCAAGGGTTTTCTCTCACGTGTGCATTGCCCACTGGAACATCCATTCATTTTAACAGACCCTCCTGATGTGTTTCATAATGACCATAAGTTTTGTGTGCCAGGAGTTCAAAGACTGAGGATGACTGTCACTGTCATACTTTCTGAAAAATCCCCTTGCCCAGGATTTTCTTCTGGGAAGCTGAGAAACCTTAGCTTCTCCTGTGTTTTGCTGCTTTGGAATG
>VYZP01038629.1:1273-15100 GCA_013400635.1 Hypocryptadius cinnamomeus | reverse complement strand
ACACACCAAGTGACCTCAGCCATTCCTCAAAGGCCTCCTGCTCCAGTCCCTTCACCATCCTTGTTGCTCTCTTCTGGATGTTCTCTAAGAGCTTAACGTCCATTTCATATTGTGGCACCCAAACCTGTCCCCAGCACTCGAGGTGAGGCCACCCCAGTGCAGAGCAGAGCAGGACAATCCCCACTCTTGCCTGGCTGACGATGCTGTGCCTGAAGTCCCCCAGGATCCTTTCCACAAGGATGACTAGAAAAAGAGTATCACCGAACTTGGTGTCTCTTTACTAAGAGAAAACATCTATGAACCACCCTCAACAAAGATACTATGGAAGTATACATGTAGATTATGTTTATATATAAAAATGCACAAATATAAATATATTTTACAAGGCTTTTTTTTTTCTGGCTATACTTCAAAAAAATAGCAAAATCAGTTTGACTCCTCTTACAGAGAAATTTTGGTTTGATGTTTCTAGTTATTTCCTAATAACTAGGAATGATGTTCCTAGTTATTTTCTTTACAATATAATCAGTTATTTATACAGGGTCAGGTTTAAAAGCATTATTACAGCAAGGTGAAATATCTCTTGCTCCTTCCAATGCTTCTCTGATTCTCTCAATGTCTTTCTAGACACTGTCCAAATTGCCATTTCACCCAGTGAAAATCACCCTGCCCAAGCCATATTTCAAATACAACACATTTATTTGTATGCCAGAATCTTAAAACTGTACCTGATTTGGAAACTCCTAGTTAGTTATGTCACTGCAATCCAGTCAGTTGCTAACAGCTTCTATGGAAGAAGCAAAGGACAATCATTTCTAAACAGGGCACCTTGGCTTTCTGTTACTTCAGACCGCTTAAACCAAATCTGTGGCTCTCAGAGCTGAGCTAAGGAAAGGCAGTCTTACCTTTTCTACAGCTGCATTCCTAGGCTCCTCCACTTTTCCTGCCTCTGGCCTTCAAGTGAGTGGGAAACTACTCAAACTACGATGCAGCAATCGAGCAGCCAAGCAAAAGAAAGCCATTGACTTGCAGCCACAGCAGCTTCCTGAAGCAGCAGCTTGCCCAGCTGCACAAACACTGGCCCAAGGGGCAGTGAGGAGCTCCAGCCAGAACTCAGACCATCACAACATTTTGCAGAAATAAACCCTACATGTTTATGCCTTCTCGTAACATCAGCAGTGTCTCAAGAAGGGCTACAAAAGTCAAGAAAAACTTCTTAAGTGACCCCTGTCTAAAATAAAATGCTCATATCTGCAAAGCAGTGGTCCTAAGGCAACAAGCTAGATGAGACAATGCCTCCAAAGCCAGCCCTCACTGCAGAACTCCTAAACACAGGCAAGTCTGGGCACAGCATTATGAAACAGCATTTAATGGCTGTGTTTTTTTTAATTAGTGAGATCAAGGTTAGTACGATGGAAAGTAAACTGTTATAGTTTAAGTTTTGTAATTATCTAAAAACACTGAGGAAGGCAATTTCAGCAGTGTTCAAACATTTACTTCAGAGCCCCTCCAATGAGTGCTCTGAAGCACCTTCTTTTTTTATGGTCTCTACTTCCCCAGTTATTTTTCAACTCTTACATGAACGATAAACTCAAGTATGATGGAGTCTTTTACAATTACCGCTAAATAGTCTCTACCTCTAGGGTTCCATGTTAATGTGCTGTACTATCCTGAAAGAAGGGGCAAAAATCCTCTCTGACATTTTGACTGGAATCCATAAAACCATACATACTGTATTCATTTCCACTAGTAAACAAACTTATAAGGGGAATACAATTCTGAACCACAAAGAGATTTTAATCTAGGTCTTTTTGCAAACTGATCCAGTTGATCTGTCTGATTCAAGAACCACGCAAAAATCTTGAAATCCCAATCTGCAAGGTTTGCTTTACAATTTTTTTTTAAAGAAACAAAATTGGTATAATAACTAGTAGACAGTCTTTAAAGTAAGCTGATAGAACAAACCTTCTGTGTTTATAAAAACATTCCTATGTCTGCATAAATATCTTGCTTTACTGTTACTTGCAAACAAGCCTTTTAGTTTACAAAAGAAACATAATTCATGTTTACATGTAGATTAAACTCAAATATTTCAATAAAGAAAATGCACTTTGTCCTTCTCATGTTTGAGAAATCATTGATAACATCAACTATGCAGATACCATCAGACCTAAATCAGAAAACCATTTTTACTAATGGCAATATGTTTGGTACTTAAAATATCTACTCACAAAGCAGTGCAAAAAATGACAGACCCAGTTTCATAACAGTAGTTTGAAATGGCCAAGACAAGCCATATTGCATTAAAAAACCCGAGAGGAAAATGGGAGAATGGGAAGTTGATGTGGGCTATTACAACTTAAGTATACCTACACATTTACAACACATGAAGCTCACAGTTAGGACATCTGACTGACCACAGCTCCCAAATACTCTCCTGCAAGTCCTGTGGCCTTCATGTCAGCACGACCTTGCAGATTCTGGTCGTGCTTTCAATAAAACTCACAGTACCACTCCAGCCCACAACAAAACCATCACTTTCTCTTGAAAATATTTTATGCACTTAATAATGCAACTACAAAGGAACCCCTCCACAAACTTTTGGGGGGTGTGAAAATTTCTGAAATAAATTCAGAAGACAGACTAAAACTGTAGACTAAGATACGCATCACAAACTTTTATTTACTTTACAGCACAAAGAGACAGGCTCAGTTTGTCCAAGTCACTAAGCACACAGCAATACTCAGAAGCCATCAGAGTTCATTGGTAAACATGTTTTCCAGTCAATGGACACTCAGTGAAACAGATTTCCCAGCAATGTCATATAAACGTTTAGTCACAGATTGTTGCATCCATACAGGGGAAATTAGCCAGTGTAATGCACAGTGCAAAATCTGGGCAATTCCTTAAGTCCTGGAACACACCAAGAGAACAATGATTCTGTAAGAACACACATAACTGATCTCTGCTTTTTGATCTCTTTTCTCTTGTCAGACACAGGAAGATGTGTATCTCAGTGTAGAGGCAGAATGACAGAATTGTTGATGTTGTAGGAAAATCTCTAAGATCATAACATAAAATATGAAAACAGTTAAATGGAAAGAGAAAGGTACTGCAAGTCCAGAATGATATCAGTAATCCAGGACTAGAAGTCAGATAACGGAGACAAAACAGGAAGAAAAAAAAAACAAGAAAAAAACCACACACACAAAATCAGACAAATAATAAAGAGAAGACCAGGAAATGGATGATTAAATGTAAGGATGTAGGAGAAATGGGGAAGAGAAAGGAAAGGGTGCCTAACTGCACTAGGAAATGGAAACCAGTGAAGTGAAGAAAAATGCTGAAATGAACAAGATGTCATGTTTGATAAGGAATAACCAGGGAAGAGTGAGAAGGCAGAAGAGAAAAAGCAGTAGTAAAACTGGAAGAAAGTAACCTGAATATTTCTGGCAAATAACTCAATCTTTCAGTGGGAAGGAAAATCTATTACAGAATCCAACATTTCAGGAAAATAAAGTTTCCTTTTTGCTATCATATGTCTATAAAGTCTACCAACCATCTCTCTCCCACAAATTACTGGCCACTTAATGTTGCAAGTAAGTTTCAAATAGGATCTTGAAGTGCTCGTCCCTATGTGAAACATGCTTCACTCTCAGTTTGCTTTGAAAACCTAAGGGAGTACACCCAAGACTGTTAAAAGCAAATTAAGCTGAATGCATTTGAGCTTTGAAGAAACCTATTACCTCAATTCAGCCTTCAGGCATTAACATTCCAATTCTAGGTGCAATCACAGAATGGCATTTTCCATTTCAGAGATTCACAGAATATTTTGAGTTAGAAGGGACTCACAAGGATCACGGAGTCCAACTCTTTAGTGAATGACCCATTCAGGGTTTGAATCCACAGCCCTGGTGTTATTAGCACCATGCTCTAACCAACTGACTTTCCATGGAACTCCTACTGTATTTGGGACTTCAATGAGATCTGAGTAATCTGAATAAGAATTACTGTAGAGGAGGCTGCTTTCTGTAAGACCTTCACCTACTGCAGATGTTGGAAGAAACAAACAAGTCCAGAACAATTCTGGTTCTGACTCCTTTAGCATTCAAACCAGAAAGCAAAACCACTGAGAGTCATACCTTAAGTACCCTCACAGGAAAAATTAGTTCAGGGAGGCAGAAATTTTCAAATACAGCAGAAAATTAACAGATATTATTAACTCCAACCACAGTGGGCATTGTATACCTCAAGGAGAATAAAGCCCACTGAGTATTTGTGAGCACTGTGCACTGTGTTGACAATGGTAAATAATCCTTCACTTTCAACATGAAGTTCAAGACTATGCAATAAATAAGATAGGTGGCAACATCCATGAAATACTGAACAGCAGCTCACAGCAAGTCAGATTCCTCCTGCACGTGACGCCAGCCCTGACAGAGGAAGTTGACAAAGACTCTACATCCCACATATAACTAAAGCTGACTGAGGGAAGACTGCATAACCAGGTCTTATTTAGCATTTTCTAGCTTTGGCATTTCCTACTTTTGCAATGCTAATCAGTAGAATTAGATTATTTTTAAATAAGTTACGAATGTGGTAGTGCAAACCTCTATTTATTACCACCCCACGCACAAGCAAGTTTTTGCAAGCAAGTATATACAGCATGCAGGCAGAGATAAGGTCTATGAAAAGCCACAAAAGTATGACACACACCACTAAGTATTTGCAGATACATACAGCAATAAAATTCTGCACCAGGACTGAAGAGGAAGTAAAGACCGAACTAAAATGTGCTTGATTAATAAGAAATGAATCATGAAATTACATAGTTATTAAGCTTGTGACAATAAGCCCACCCATTCTGTAATGACAAAGTGATTTAAAAAAAAAAACCTATAAAAAGCATCACTCAACTGGGTTTATGAGAACCTGGGAATATAAATACAAAAGACACGATGCCAGGAAAGCTGAAGCATAACAGGATAGATTATTCTTTTTTACAGTGTGGGAGGTGAGACTCTGGAACAGGCTGTCCAGAGAAGCTATGGGTGTTCCCTCTCTCTAAGTGTTCAAGGCCAGGTTGGATGGGGCTCTAAGCAATCTAGTTCACTGGAAAGTGTCCCTGCCCATGGCAGGGGGACTGGACTAGGTGATCTTCAAGGTCTCTTCAAACCCAAACCATTCTATGATTCTACAGGTGAACAATTTTGAGGGCAATGTGTAGTTGAGTTTGACATTTGATTGGGAAACTATTCTACCCTAGTAAGATCCAGTAAAACACTAGTGGAATTTATTTTAAAATAGTAACACAATAGAGGGCTTTGGATAAGCTTGCTGCATCTTTCAGGTCACTTGCCTGATATCAGGCTATATATCCACAGTAGCAGTAAGACAGCTTCAACTACAAATAGCCATTTAATCAGCACTATTTCTGGCAGAAATGTAAACAAAATTGTTGTGTACAAAGATCTCATACCTTTTATACCTGCTTGAAACCATCCTGGAGGAGTCCTAAGAGAAATAAAAAGGAAAAATTAATTAGTATTTTTCTTGTAGCTATACTGCCAAAATACCTTATCAGTCCACAGAAAACTAAGTCTGCAGTGAGACCAGTCCCATGCCACTGTACAAGTCAGTTTTGCATTACTTTGTTGTCAGGTATAGACAATACCAGGACTATTGTCACCATGTTACTGCTTCTGAACATCACCCCAAAAGACTTAAGTGTCTGCCTCTGATTACATCATAAAACTGGATGCACTTATTCCATCCCCCTGCACGCACAACACATGAAGCAGCTCACACCCTGCCACCAATAAATCTCCACCACTAACTAGCATGGAAACACATGTGCACTTTGATAGTTGTTCATCAACTTGTCCAAGAGCAGCAGAGCAAAACTGTTTCAGTTCCTCAGCACCACTGCTGTCCTTCCAGATGGGAACAAAAACTGAAGCTGTCAAGTACAAAAATTAAGACATGTTTCAACTGGTAAACAAGGGCTCAGATTTGACAGAGTAAATTAATTACAATTTTTTTGGATGTTGTAGGAACATGATCCAATTATTTTCTTAGTCATAGGCAAAACACCCCCAGCAAATAACAAGTAAAAAGTCAGAAAATAATATTTAAGGAGTTAAAGGACAATTGCCTTTGCGAGAAAAAAACCAGGCAAAGTATGAAATGCTGTCTACTTACAACACAATGTGGGCAAAGAAGTAAATGAGCTCTTAAAACAAGATGCAAGAGAAATTCCATCCACTCTGAAAATTCTACAGAACATTACACTGCCTTCACTAATCAGCATACTAGTGACTATGTAAGTAAACAAACAAGCTAAAAATCAGGACACAAAGAGTATTATTTTACTACAGAAAAGAGAATTTTAAAAATATTTGTATTATAGAAAAAACTTGATCTGAAAGTACATTTTATTTTATAAAGCATTTTCCATTTCTGCCATATGTGCTACACCTTATCCCTAAGATAAGCAGAAGAACAAAATTCAACAGATTCATGGGAACTATTTAAAGAAACCAACAAATTTGGCAAAATTGCTGGTTTAACACTGATAACTATTTTTATCATTGATGACAGCATCTGAAAATTAGTGATTCACAGCTGTGAAACACAAACTTAATTTTACCTCTAAAAGGGCAGAGAAACAATTTTAAATGTTACCAATGCTATTTTTAAAGTTTACTTAAGGGTAGGTTATCTTTGAAAGGTCATGGAAGCAGGGGGAGGTTTCTGAGGACTAAAATGAAGTAAACGTCATTCCTTTCCTCAAGAAGGATCATCCAGGGAACTACAGGACAGTCCTTAGCTCAGTCCCTGAGTAGGAAGTGAAACAAATCCTCAAGGACAGGAAGGTGAAATCAGCATGGATAAATGGATTTATGAAGGGAAAACCATACCTGACCTGACAGCCTTCTGTGATGAGAGGACTTGGTGAATGAAGGCAAAGCAGATGATGCTTATCTAGATGTTAGCACAGCTTTCAACACCTTCCCACACAACATACGTATATGGAAATAGAGGCCAGACAAGCAGACCATGAGATGCAGTGATTACCAGGTCCAAAGGGTTAGGAGCAGCAGCATTAAGCCCAGCTGGACACCAGCCACTTTGCAGGGATTGATAGAGGGGCCAGTACTGTTTAATGGCTTCTTTAGTGACCTGAATTATGAGACAGTACAGCCTCAGCAAGTCAGCACACTACAAACAACTTGGATGAGAGGTTAATAATACATCAGGTGGCTGTGTTGCCATCTAGAGACACAGACAGGCTGGAAAATGGGCTTACAGAGACCCCATGAAGTCCAAAAAAAAGGAAAATGCAAAGTCCTGCACATGAGTCTGGGGATGAATGTACTCCAAGCAGGAGTACATGCTGTGGAAAGCTGCTGTACAGAAAAGAACACCTGTGTACCGGTGGACATCAAGTCAAACATAAGCCATCTCTGTGCCCTTGCAGCAAAGGCCCATGGTATCCTCAGGATGCACTGGCAGCAGGTTGAAGGACAGCGTGCTGAGGAGAGCTGCAAAGACAGTGAAGGGACTAGAGGAGAATTCACACAAGGAGTTGCTAAGGTCACTTGGCTTGTTCAGCCTGGATGAAACTGAGGGCAAGTTGCAGTTACAACTTCCTCAGCTGCAGCTACAACTTTCTCATGAAGGGACAAGGACAGTCAGGCACTGATCTCTTCTCTGTTGTGACCAATGACAGGACCCAACAAAATGGCATGAAGTTGTGTCAGCAGAGACTTAGTTTGGATATTAGGAAAACGTTCTTCACATCTCAGGGTGGTTGGGCACTTGAACAGGCTCTGCAGGAAAGTGGTCACAGCACCAAACCTGACAGACCTCAAGAAGCGTTTGGACAATACTCTCAAGCACATGATGTGACTCTTGGGGTGTCCTGCTCAGGGACAGGAGTTGGACTCATGGGTCCCCTCCAACTACACATATTCTCTAATTCTCCTCTGCTCAGCCCTGGTGAGACCACAGCTGGCATGCTGGGTCCACTTCTGGACTTCTCAGAATGAGAACAATATACTGGAGAGACTCCAGCAAAGCTGGACATATGATTAAAGGTGTGGAGCATCTGACACATAAGAAGCTGAAAGTGCTGGAAATGTTCAGCCATGAGAATAGGATGCTCAGGAGGTATCTTGCCAATGTGTACAAATTCCTGATGGGGTAAAGATGATGGAGACATATTTCTATCCACTGTGATAATAAAAACCCAACTGGCTACAGTCCTGAGCAATTTGCTACATGTATCCTGCTTTGTCTGCAAGACTTGGACTGGAGACTTCCCAAGATCCCTTCAAGCCCTAAAGATTTTTAGCTATAAGACAGTCAGCAGTGACTGATGAAGTGATTTGTCTCTGAGGTACCTGAAGAGATTCGAATTGCTTCATCTAACACATTCCATGTTCCCTGTATCTGAGAACTGAAAGGCCACGTCAGTAACATCAGACACAGCTCCTGGTGGTGATGGTCTCAGGAACATCTCAGCTGCCCCATTAGCTATGGGCAAGAGGTTCAATTGCCTTTTTAGGCTTGCATGGAGAGTTACACTGGGTCTAAACTTTGCCTAACTGCCTGCAGATACAATAAAGTAGGAAGGCTGGGCCCTAATCTTCCCCAGTTCTTATTTTTTCAACAGGTTCTTTTTTTCAGGAAAATGCTTCCTGGTGAACGTAAGCCTCGGTTTGCAGGGAAAGGCAGAATTCAGAAGAAAGGGAGAAATTGCATCTGAAACTGCAGTCTGGTGAAGCACACATACCTTTGTAAAAAGAAATGTTAAGGTAAGAGACGCTTGTTTTATACTCCAGACACTAAAAGGATGCAATGAATGCACTGTATACCCCCATATTTGCTAAAACATGTTCATATACTAAATGCAAAGAAAGATGTAAAGCAATTACATAGACTTGTACAATTAATTCAATGGGACACTTTTAAAAGTTTGGCACTACTATTCAGAAAAGCCAGCTCTCCAGAAAAAGCTGGGAAGGCAAACAAATGCTCAGAGACAAAGTCCATAGCAAATACTCTCATTTGCTACAAATGACAGCTGTTAAAACAAACAAACAAAAAAACCTCGACTCAATTAACAAGTCCTTTGTAACAGATGTTTCTACAGTAAGTATCAGTGGTTTTTATTCCTGTAGTTGAAACTAACCATGAACAAAAAGTTAAAAATGCGCATCTGAGGTACAAAAAAAAATTCCTCTGAACACCAAATTAATATTGCAGATTTGGTAAATTATGATTTTTATTACTTTGAAATCTTTAATGTAAATGCAAACCTATCATTCTTTAAAGTGATGATTAAAGCACTAGGAAAATGTATTATTTACCTATGTTCTCATCTTATGAAATTTATGTTGTGTGCATCCAAAAGTCTCTGGCAACATGAATATAAGTAGTCACGCAGTAAACAGCATTATGTGCCTATAAATCAAAAAATAACCTAAAATTTCAAACTATTCAGAAATCTTAAAATGATGCAAGCATCTATAATTTAACATCTTGTCTCCTCCACTTTTGGAGACCTGAAGGTTGGCAGAAAATCAAAGGAAGGAGAAAAGGAGGGACATGCCTGTTCTGACAAAGTTAACCTAAAAACAGATGACTATTCTTGTACATAAGTACTTATTTACAAATCTGCCTTATATTCCTTAATATTTTTTAACTTTAATTTTTAACCCACATTTAAAGTATCTAATCTTTACTATAAAAGTGAATGATTTGTCATGAACAACGAAGTGATCTGCTCAAATGAATGTCTCCCTCTAAAAGAGGAATTCTTTTTATAATTTGTGGAAATCTTGAATGGAAAAACAGTAAGTAAAGAAGTAATCCATAACAATGCTAATGGTTTCTTTCATACTGGTGAAAAAACACCTCTGCCAAAGACATCTACCAACATCAGTTCTCCGTCCAAGGTTGAAATCAAACTCTCACTTCAATGCAGTATTCCAAACACAGCCTTAAAATTACTTTTACTTTTTGCACATGATCTCAGGCAGCTTGCATTACCTTTTAACGGTATATACTTCACTAATAAACCAAATTATTAGTGAACACTCTGCAAACTACTGCAGAGTAACATACACCAGCAGAGCTCCAGAAATTGGTCATGTTCCCTTTTTGTTTTGTCTACAAAAGTGATTGTGTGGATGGTATTAATGCAGGACAGGGTGTGAGCTACATGAAAAAAGAGAAAACATTTCTCTCATTCCACATGAGCTCCTTCATCTGATTCACTGCACAGGCTAACACACAGACATGCACCTGCTGCACAAGAGAATATGTAAGGACAGAAAAGGCAGCTGAGACCATTTCAATTAATGAAACCATTTACTGCCAATTAAATATCTGTCAAACTGGGATGCAAGGAACTTGGCTAACTCTCCTCATTGCTCCTGGCTCATCTTGGTATTTCATCTGGCCAACAGAGAGATTACAGAAACAAGCTGGTCATCAGGCTTTAAATAAATAGAATTGTCTGTGTCTACAAGTGTCTGACAAAGTTTTCCAGATGTTAAACCAACCCTACTATTACAAATTTGCTAGTTAAAATGCCCTGACAAACATTGTTTTCAAACAAGTACAGACTCTGGAATCAGCTGGACTATGTAAAAGGTTCACTGGAATCCCTTGAAACACTACTTAAAAGTTTTACAAACAATTAAAGCAAATCCCCTGGATCAACTCAGGCTGTTAGGGCTCGCTAGTATATAAACTGACATGAAGAATATCCACACTGTTTTGAAATAGAACTATACACTAGTGCAAATTATTACTATATAATGATATTCCTGCAATATGCAAGGTTAAATTTGGACTGAAATTAGGCTATCAAAGCAATTTTCTTTTCATATGTAATTCAGATATGGGCTTCCTAAGAAGTTTCTTTTACATTCTTCGAGATGTGAGCAAATACAACTTCCCCACATGGAAGAAGGAGGTCTACTGCTGGCGTTTCTTGCCTTTTTACATACCAAGGTAGATTCTATCTCCATCCTGCAACTTCTGTAACTTCTGTACCTTAAATCACATCTTGATTAACTACAGCTACTTCTCACATTCAGTACAACTCTGCATCGAGATTTGTTTGGAAATAGTAGTTACATATCTTCTGCAATACAGACAAGGTTTCATTCAGCTCTTAAGTGGGATAACACCTAAATGCTAAACAACTGAAAGGCAATCTGACCCTGATACAAACCAGGAATGACTGCAGATCTGAAAAACAGCAAAAAGACAGATGAGATACCTTTCTTCTCCTCCCATCAAAATTTCCCAAAATCAATTTTCCCTCAGGAGTCAAGAGATACCATTTACCTTCCATTCCTGAATCACGGAATCAAAGAATTTGCTGAGTTGGAAAGGACCCATCAGAATCATCAAGTCCAATTCCTGTCCCAAACAGAATACCCCAAGGATCACACTGTGTGACAGAGTGCTGTCCAAACACTTCTTGAACTCTGTCAGGCTTGGTGCTGTGATCGATGCCCTGGGGAGCCTGTTCCAGTGCCCAACCACTCTCTAGGTGAAGAGTTTTCTCCTGATATCCAACCTAAACCTCTCCTGACTCAGCTTTATGCCATTTCCTCAGGTCCTGTCACTGCTCACAAGAATGAAGAGATCAGTACCTGCCCCTCCCCCTCCTCTTGTAAGGATGAAGACCACAATGAGGTCTTCCTTCAGTCTCCCCTTCTCCAGGCAGAACAGATCAAGTGATCTTGGCTGCTCCTGATATGGCTCCCACTCCATCATCCTTGTGGCTCTCCTCTCGATGCTCTCTAACAGCTTTTTTTAATGTCTTTTACACATAGTGGCACCCAAAACTCCACACAGGACTCAAGATGAGGCCGCCCCAGTGCAGAGCAAAGCAGAGCAGGACAATCCCCCACCTTGCCTGATTGGTGATGCCCCCCAGGATGGGGTTGACCCTCCTGGCTGTCAGGGCCCTGCTGGCTCATGTTCAACTTGCCATCCACCAGGACCTCCAGGTCTCTTTCCTGCTCTCCAGTCTATGCACACAACCAGGACTGCCCCATTCCACGTGCAGGATTTGGCAAGGACCTGCCCTTGTTAAATTTCACACAGTTGGTGATTTCCCAATTCCCTAATTTGTCATGGTCTATCTACAGGACCTCTCTGCCCATGAGGGAGTCGACAGTTCCTCTCAATTGTGCCACCCCTTTGAAAATATCTAGAGATGTTTTTCATAGAAATACCACACAACTTTGTGAACCTTAACTTGATTTTTTACAGCCTCATCTACTATATTTAATTAATATGCAATAATAGATCTTCAAACAAGAACTAAGAGATGTGCTAAAATGCCTGGGTTCAAGTGATAGATATTACCCCTGCAAAGCCAAGGGAGTTATGACTTATCTGCCTGTTTACACAGAGCCAGGGGGCTATGGAGAAACACTGCAAGAACACCTAGGGAATCAATCAGAGTTCTAACAGAAAGGTAAGTATCCTCAATTTGTACCCATGAAGAAATCTATTAAGGACATAAGGTGAGAAAAAATAAGTAAAGAAATACCTGCAGGTAACACAAGTAACTCCCAGGTAAGTCAAGCATCTTCCAGACGAAAACAGCTCCCAGAAATAAGGAAACCAGAAACACACATTCAAACAAATTAACAGAGCTTTTCTTATATTCACTATTCTCTATTTCTATATTCAAGCTATTCACCACTGAAGAGTCAGAAAAAGAGTTCAGGACAAGCAGTTAGGCATTCAGAACAAAATCTGTGAAGGAGTTGATTAGATCAGGCTGAAAAAACCTCACTAGATCTCAGGTGGCTCACACAAAAAGCAGAGCAGGAAAAATGACCAGAAAGACCATGTGATATCCCTAAGAAATAAGAATCTGTAGGCTCCACTCAGACAAAAGTATTTGAAATCACACAAGGGCTGAGCTACAACTCAAAGCAGTGTTTTCAGAGCAGGAAACCTAGGTCTGTGTTGCATACCCCAGCATTTGATTAAAGGTATGCAGCTGTTTCTGAGCTAGCAAAGACTAGTAATGTCATTGCAGCACCACACAGGCAGCCAAAACTGGTGCTGTGATGTTCATACTATTTAAGAGGAGTGGTTCCTGGTACATGATTCCTCCAACAGTCCTCAGGTATGACATAAGAGAGCATTAGGTAGCATGAACCAAAACCATGCCAGAAAATGTTGCTAATAATTAAGCCACAGGCTCTATCAGCAGTGCAGCAGTTGAGCTCACACCCAGGTCTTGCACTTTTTAACAGTATAAACATAGTCAGACTGTCTCCACCAAACAACTACGAATTAGATTCCTCCTCCCTCCTGAGCCATCACATTAATTACACTAGACTTCAAGGATGTAGAGCTGGAGCAGCAGGCTATCCTGCCCCAGCCATCCTCCCACCACCATGGAACTGGTGGTGGGAACTGGAACCTTCCAAACGCACCAGCACACCTGAGCAACTACTGCCATGGTCTTCTCTAACTATTAATAACATGAACGTATGGTACATGCTACAAAATGTCTGACAACTATTGCTATGTGTATTTGTGCAGAGTGCACATTTCAGCTCATCTTTCAGCAACACCAAGCAAGCTGTCTCCCCTCTCCACCTGCAGCAAGGATCCTCTTGGTCCATGCCAGTTCTTGCAGAAATGAACCTCCTCCCTCTGTACACAGCCAGCAGGTACTCATAACTGTTACCTAGGCTTCAGATTTGTTCCTGGCATGAAAGCAGTATTAATTAAAGTTCTCTCTCTAGAGTAGAAGCACAGGAAAGTGCAGGAATC
>VYZP01038627.1:0-10162 GCA_013400635.1 Hypocryptadius cinnamomeus | reverse complement strand
CTTGATGACCTCAAAGGTCTTTTCCAACCTAATTTATTCTGTGATTCTGTGAGCTGCTTCCAATAAAACCTTGCCATGTTCTCCAGCCTTCACCCAGCACACACCCACCCCAGGGCACCATTTTGCAAAGGGCTGTGTCACAGTGTAATTCTGGGACTTATGGCAAGCTTACCTTTGGAGCTGGAACCAAACTCGTGGTTTCTCCAGGTATGTCTGAATTCAGGTAGATGGTAGAATTCAGGTAGAAATTCTTCTTTCAGCTCACAAATTATTTTGCCTATTTTGCCACCCCACAATATTTTAGCAGCAGGACAATGAATTTTCAGTTGGTATTAAGAGCAAGTGATTTCCATGTCTGCAAGTATATTTTCCCCTCCCTGTTCCTGAGAATGAACATAGCAGAGGTTTTACATGTGCAAGAGGATTTGTCTTGGAAATTCAACAGGGACTGGGCTCCTACATCAGTCACCTCAAGCAGAGGAGAAGTGAAATGGTGAAAGCCAGCACAGACCAGCAAAATACAGAGGGGTGAAACTGGTTTCATAAAGCTGTAGGAGGTAAAAATGACTTTTCTTGTATGTGGATAGAAATAGTTGGAGATAACCAGACTCATAATTGTGTGTGGACACAAAAAATGCACATATTGGGTCAGTGCTGTGGAGATCCTTGAGCTGTAACTGTGGGGGTGGGTTTCTGTTTATAAACAGAATATAAACAGAATATAATGATACAAACACAAGGCAGGCAGGGAGCTCGGGGGTGACACCAAGTTGATGTCACAGCCAGCTTGTGTTGATTTACCTCGTCCTACAACATCCAGGTGAAGCTTGGAGCACGTAGGAGTGAGGATCTGGAACTGGTGGAGAACAGCATGACCAGCCTTAAAACTGAGGGTGGGAGAAATATTTGGATAGAGGGGAAATAGTTAATTACTGAATTAATACTAAATAGTAATTACTAATTACTGAAAAAGTTAATTACTGAATGACTTTGGGGGAAGGATGGAAAGGTGACCCTTACCTCAAAATATTTTTTCTGAAGAAAAAAGGGTAGATAGAAACATGTGCTTTGACTGTTGCTGCCACAAATGTATGGAAAACAAATCCCCCCCAAACTCCTACATCTCTTGTTTGAAACCCTTCGTAAAAGGGAAAGTAACAATTGCCAAGATATTGATATTTGTTGTAAATGTATAAATTTTTTCCAAATTTCTTTAAAATATATTTAGGATTGTTTAATATCTAAATTTAGTGAGTTTACACCTGAAAAGCAATGTTTCCATTTCTTAAAATGGTAGTGATTCCTAAGATAATTTCAACATGGTTTTATTCTGAAAGTTAAACAACAACATGGGGAAAGGATTCCTTCTGGAAACCTGTGAGGAAAATAATTTTATTTTAAATGACCCCCCTGGCCATCTTCAAAAATATCTGAGAGAAATGAGAATCTCAAGTTTATATGGAGCCATGAGCAAGCTACAGGAGCTATAAATCAGAGCTCTGAGGTGATGTAGGTGTCTCCAGATTTACCATTATGGTAAATTTACCATAGATTTACCATTATTTATCATATCTGTGTGCAGCTGCTCCAGATCTTGCTCTGGTCCCACTGGAGGAACGTTCCTAACACATCCTAAACCTCAGGGTCCAGTAGCAGAATGAGCAATGATGTCCCTGCCCCAGTGAAACTGCACACCAAAAAGAGCTTTCTACTCAAAAACTAAATGGCAACTTTATTGGAATCACTCTGGACTAATTCAGGTGGCAAATCCAAGAGGATGGGATGATGGAAGTTTCACTGCACCATCACTCCCTAGGGACTGATTTACTGCAGTAACAGTAAATAAATTAATTTTTGAGAGAGGAATCTGACTGGCAGAATAAATAAATGAGGAATAAGATGGAGAATAGAAGTTGTGGTGCAGGTGGCTTTCTGGAAACAGTGGGACAAATATGATTGAGGTGAATATTAATGAGACTGTGTTTGGGAGTGCAAAATGCAAAATACAACAGGAAAAAAAAAGTCATTAGGTGGAAAAGTCCCAGGTAAATGGATCTGTGTGTTCATAGAGATAAACAGGATTTCTTTGATGGAGTATTTAATTGCTGCAGGCTCCATTCAGTGCTGCTCTGGATATTGTAGAGGCCTGTGCTATTGTGTAGCTCTGGAGGTAATTACAAATTCACATTTGGATCTGGGACGAGACTTCTGGTTTTGCCAGGTACATTTACCCTGATTTTTTTACTGATTTTCAAGTTTGTTAATACATACCAAGATCTGGGGAATGGCAGCTGTCAAGGACACTGTAGCCCACCTCAAGCAGTGGCATTAGCTCAGGGCAGCTGGCCCAGGCTCCCGGTGCTCCTCCTCTGGATCAGCCAAGACAGAGCCTGGTTCTGCTCTGCTGCAAAGCCAGTCAGGTGCATTTGTTCTCTCCTGAAGGGTCTTTCCAGGCCATTTCCATTGGCCTCAAGAAAAGTCATGGGTTGCACAAGTCAGATGGAAATGCAGTGATAAGCAAGGATGTTTATAATATTTCCACTGCTGGCCAAGAGCCAGGGATGTGCACCCAGAGCCCAGAAAGCCAAATCCATCCTGGGCTGCATCCCCAGCAGCATTGCCAGAAGATTGAGGGGTTGATTCTCCCCCTCTGCCCTGGGGAGACCCCACTGCAGAGCTGTGCCCACCTCTGGGGTGCCAGGAAAGACAGGGACCTGCTGGAGTGATTGACAGGAATGCCACAAAATCCCTCAGAGGGATGGAGCAGCTCTCCTGTGGGACAGCCTGAGAAGGGATGGGGTGGTCTAGCCTGGACAAAGCTCCAGAGAGAGACTTTATTTCAGCCTTTCAGTACTTAAAAGTATTCACAGACTTACAAGAAAGATGGAGAATAAGTTTTTAAAAACAATCTGTAGTGACAGGAGAGAGTAATGGTTTTAAACTAAAAGAGGATAGATTCAAACTGGAGTTAAAGGAGAATTTTTTTTATTATGAAAGTGGTGAAACACCAGCACAGGTTGCCCAGAGAGGAGGTACATGCCCATTCCTGGAAACATTCCAGGTCAGGCTGGATGGGGCTCTGAGCAATCCTAGTTGAAGTTGTCCCTGGTCATTGCAGGAGAGTTGATTTAGATGATCTTTAAAGTTCTCTCCAATCCAAACCACTCTGTGATTTAGAAAATGCCCATTTAGGGTAATAATCACCATTTTAGCTGGTCTTTGTATCAGAACACCACCGAGGAGCATTGGACTAGAACATTTTTAACATCAGTGTTGGAATGGGGAGTGGCTGCTTTTAGCTGGCTTAGCTGATGTGTGGACACTGAATTATCCACAAATATTGCAAGGGAATTCTGCCTCTGGCTGGGCCTTGCAGCTCTGCTGAGCTGCTGCAGGACCATTTGTGACACTCCAGGCACTGCAGAGCTGAGAGACAGAGTGTGAATTGCCAAAAAATGGAATTATCAGCCTGCCTGTGAGACCCAGACAGGGGCACTGAAACCTGTGAGGACACAGCTGCAGCCAAGGGGTCCTCACAAAGGATTCCTGGGTCTTGTGAGTTATGGGGATGGAGAGGGGAAAACCTGATGTTAGGAAAAAGTGATCAAGGCACGTAGGTAGCAGGTGGGAAATGGATTTGTAGGGAATTCTCCAAGCCTGGCAGAAGGCTCACACAGTGTGTGAGCATCTGTGTGCAAACCTGGAGAGAAGAAATGCTGACTCAGAAATGCCATGGAACAGGACAGACAGTGCTGAGAGAAATGGAAATAGAAACAAGATTCAAAGGATGGTTTTATAAATAAGATTAGATACTTTGGAGAAATAGAACTGTGAAAGATGCATTGTAGTGGGACCCACGAAAGGTAATTTTAGATGGTTGGCTTTAAGGCATTTACAGCATGGTGTGGCTAAAGCTGATAGGCCACGAAACACTTACAGTGTATTGTAATTAGGAAATAGTTGGCTTCTGATTGTGATGGTGTGAATTATAACATCTGTACTGTCTCATTCTTCACATGAGACTGAAAATGGAATAAAAGCTTTTAAAACACCTCTCAGTTGCCCCATCTCTGGGTCAGAAAAGGGATTAATCTGAAGGTGGTAAATACTGAGGAGAAAAGCTGGTCTGAAAAGCTGAGGCCCAGTTGCAAGGCTCAGTGATCTGGAATTTTAGGTGACGTTACAGGTGGAAAAGCAGATCATTCCTTGTATTGCCCCAAAATATACAACACCACACAACTGTTACCAGTGAATGAATGAGTAGGTTTTTAATTTGATCCCTGTGTTTCTGATCCTGATAATTTTCTAGTAGATTTATTTGGTACTTTGATAGTGTCTTAAGTCAGCATGTTTCATCA
Organism: Hypocryptadius cinnamomeus; assembly: GCA_013400635.1. NCBI lineage: Eukaryota > Metazoa > Chordata > Aves > Passeriformes > Zosteropidae > Hypocryptadius > Hypocryptadius cinnamomeus. Next base: position 5,804 of record VYZP01038627.1, on the reverse strand, counting down.
TTGCTCCCTGAAGTCACCCCCTGCTCTGGATTGTCTGCTGACCTGCCTGCCAGGATGCATGGCAGAAACCTGCCCACATTTTTGTAGAGGCTGGCACCAGTGTGCCAACCAGGGATACAGCAAACCCACATTTGGAACTGGGACCCAGCTTGTTGTTACCCCAAGTAAGTTTGAGCTTTCTGTTCCATATTAACACCAGGAATAGTAAATCATTTGTTTATTGGGTAGATCTGATGCCTTTTGCTCTGGCCCTTGAATTAAGAGCCAGACACAGTTAAGGGATAAAAGGGTTTTTATCTCCGTAGTTAATAAAGATCCTTAGGTGCAACAGTTCACCGAGGTGGAATACTCTGAAATGCACACACACAGTAGGCTGTGTATACAATTTTATAGACCTTGCAAATTAGCATATCTGACAAAAATTCCCTAATGAGAAGCTGAAATGAATGGTCTGACATTTCCCTATTGTAATGTATTCCCCCCAGATGAGCTTGATCTCGGTTTACAGAATGTGTTCTGGACAGAACCTTGGTTTCCCAGGATAGTGTAGGGATTTCCAGCTGTGAGGCCTTCAGGATGTTTGTTCTCCTGGTCTAACAGAACACCAGGACTATGCTAAGATACCAGGTTTAAAGAGTTACAAATACAAGAGTACTGACAATACATAAAAGGTGTACAAAAAGAAAAGGCAAAAAAATCATGGCATCAGATGGACCAGGGATTTATTTCATGGAAGAATATTCCAATTTCTTTTCAGCTTCCCTTGGCAGAAGCCAGTTAGAGATGTTGCCATGGAGAGCCAGCAGGGCTTGGCTGTGCTGTGGCACTGACCCACAGCAGGGCAGCAGCTGGTGATGCCCACCCAGCTTCCATAGCCATGGCGGGGTCAGTGCAGCTTCTTCTGACTAAGGGCTTGGACACTGGATTTTCTAAGTCTTAGCCTAAGGGAATATGTCCTGATCTTTCTATTTTAAAATCCATAACCATTGTATGATTCTAAGATTTTTTTTTTCCCCCTGGAAAAAAAATCTCTGCTGTATATAACAGAAAACTTGACCTGGCAATTGAAAGCCAGTCTGATTTTGCAAGAAAATAATGGAAAAGCGTTTTGTGAAAATGGCAAAGGTTCTCAGGAGGTTCATGAGCAGCCACTTGAAGTCTTTTTGGTTTGAAATTATCACCCAGCTGGGTTAATCCATCTCAGTCACCTGGCAGAGAGTGGATTAGAGAAGCAGAATTGCTCCTTCTGACCCCCAGAAATATTTTCTTAGCATTGTTAAAAGGAGCAGCAGAGGACATCACAGCAATGTTCTCCTGAGGTTTAGATGGTGCCTGAGTAGATTGGTACATGAGCACAAACAGGGTATTGCTTCCCAATAAGAAAAAACTCATTCAATTATTTCTGAATGTGACCACATGCTAAAAATCCCAGGATTTGTCCTGGTTTGGTACTAGAGAACTGTTTATTCCAGTGAGCACTTGATTTCTCCTCACATGCTGGGTATCTTCCTTTATTAATTCACTGTTACTTTTGGTTCAGTGGGAACTCTTCCCCTTAAAAGCTTTGTGAGAAGGTTTGGGTGGTTTGACTTCCACAAGTATAATTACAGAAAAACAAACATGTTTTTTGGAAGGAGACCAGAATTATGCCTGAACTCTGTCAGTGAAGCAGCATATTGATATTTGCAAACACTGAATGTCTCCTCAGAGTTCTCTGCCCCTTGGATGACAGGGGCTGATGCTGGACTGGGCCTGCTTCTGCTGCCTGGGTGTCTCCAGACAGAGTCTAGGAAGGGTTCCAGTCCTAAATGTGTTCATCTGGTCTTGCTGTAGCCACCTCAGCATCCAGCTGGCAACAGAACAGATAAAGAACATTTATTTCAGTAAGAAAGAAGATTTTGAGGCCCTTTCTAGACTTTCCCCATGGAAAGAAATGAAAATTTCTTCACCTGGGAGCTGAGCTGCCCTCAGTATCCCTACATTGTGACAGATTTCACAGAGGACATCTGGCAGACCTTCTGGAACATGCACTGGAGGGCAGACAGAAAACATCATAAAGTGCTTCTTAATCCACTGGAGTTGCTCCTCTGGGGCAAGATTGGCCTGTGTGGGTGGGCAGGAGGGGGTCCAGGTGCTCCTGGGGTGGGCACCAGCTCCAGCTTGACTCCAGCTGTGGAATATCATGTCCCAGGCTGAGGAGTGGGCAGAGCACCAAAAATTCACACCAGTTCCAGTCTGACCAGAGATGCAGATAGTTTGGTTTGGAAGGAATGGAGAATTTGATCATTTTCTGCATGATAGCAGCTGGGAATTAAAGCAGTTCAGGATTTCTACCACAGCTTGTTTGGAGGGGGAAAAATAAAGGGTCCAGATCTCAGTGTGGTGTTGAACAGGGTTCAGCTCCCCTGAAATCAGCCTTGGCTGTCTCTGTGGACTGGGCAGGAATAGCATTCCAACAGCTCCTGCTCCTCCACCTGGAAAACTTCCTTCAGTAAAGATGAAATTGGGCAGCATGGAAAGCTCAGAGCATCATTATTTATTTCTCTTCTATTCTTTTATTATTTACTTCATTATTTACTCTTTCCTGTAAATAGAGGTGATAAATACACAGCATCTCCAGCACAGGCACCAGCTCATCAAGCCACAATAACAAGTCACAGGGCTGTGGTTAGAGTAGATGTTTTTTACCAAAATGATTTCAAACCTTCATGGGCAAACAAACCAAGGGACTTACAGGAACTGAACTGCAGCACCAGAACAGAGGCAGCCACCACTCTGAGTAAGAACAGGAAACTAATATTTTGCAGAGCTGCTGAAGCTTCCTGTGGAAAACAGACTTTATTGTTTTATGTGTTCAAGATCAAAGCATTGCACAGATTGAGAAGGAGAAAAACACCCTAATTTGGAGTGAGGTAGATATTTATCTCTTCAGAAAGCACAGTACTGGTGATGAGAGAGAAAGAGAGCAGCTTGACAAATTCCTCCTCTTCTCTTTCATTTCCATGTACCCCATGGCAGTGATCTACCCTGGCTCATCTGTATTTCATACAGGGATTTATCATCAAGCTTTTTACTAGCTCCTGCCTTCATCTCCCTAACAAACAATCACCATTTCCAAAACACCAAGTGGGAGTAGGGGAGGTGAAGGAGTCCCAACAAATGTCAGGCTGTATTTCTGCATGGTTCACAAAGAGTCTCATCAGGGTCCTCAAAGCCAGGCCAAAGCTAGAATTACAATTCAGGAGATGGGCCACAGAATGAACCCTTGGGCTTTGTGGATTTTTTTTTTTCCTGAGATGGTACTAATAGAGAAGTATTATTAGAATTCTGTTATTAATAGAAGGCTATTTCTCTGAGATGGCAACAGCTGGGAGCAGAACAGATGAAGAATGTTTATTTCAGTGATAAAGAACATTTTGAGACATTTTTCTCATGAGAAGAAATGAAAATTTCTTCATCTGGGAGCTAAGATGTCTTCAGTGTTTCTACAATATTTATCAGTGAGGTGTGTGAACAGGGAGAAAGCAAAGATCAAACTCAGCTCTCAATCCTGCACAGTAACACTGCATCAGTTTATAAGTGTGAGGTGAAGCTCTCATTGAAATCTGTGAAGGCAAATGGAAAATGCAGCCACAGGGCTGCTGAGAGCCCCAAACCTGCATTGTGGCTACAGAATGTCTGAAATATTTCATTTATTCATCATGAGAGCACTGCAGTGTCTGGGACATTTTACTGTGAGCCATGAACAAGGATTTAGGAATTCACCTTCTCATTGAACCAGATTAAATTTATGCTTAGAGGAGAAGTTTATAAAACTAAATACACAAAAAAGGGTTTAACCACAGGTTGTGTTTTGATATGTGTGAAAAATCCCAGTGTGCATTTCCAGGCTGTATGTAAGACTGTAGAAACTATGGACGTGTAATCTGACCAAAATCTTCTTTTCTCCACTTTGCAGAAGTGACTCCATCTCCCTCAGTCTACAGGCTGACCTCCCAAGATGCCCAGGGTCTGGAAATGTGCCTTATCACCGATTACTCCCCTGAGAAGCTCACTCTGAACTCGGCTGAGCAGCACACATCTGCTGTGGTGGGGGTGGCAGCTGCTGGGAACAAAGAGGAGTCCAGCTACCTGTCCACCTACTGGGCCAGGAGGGACGAGCTGCACTGTGCTGCCAGCCACGAGGGCTTTGGAGAGCTGGAGGGAGAGGACCCTGAGAGTGGTAATGGCATTTCTGGGGCTGTGAGCAGGGTTGGAGGTGCTCTGGGTGCTCTTGGTGTGAGCAGGGCTGGGCTGCAGCTCCCAGCCCTGCAGGCAGTGCTCACTGTGCTCCCACAAGACACAGGAATGTTGCTTTGGTGCCTTTCTTCTTGTCAGACTAATTCCTTCNGCAGGCAGTGCTCACTGTGCTCCCACAAGACAAAGGAATGTTGATTTCTTGTCAGACTAATCCCTTTTCTGACCCAGGGATGGGGCAGCTGAGAGGTGTTTTAAAAGCTTTTATTCCATTTTCAGTCTCTGTGAAGGGTGAGACAATACAGATGTTATAATTCACGCCATTACACTCAGAAGCTAATTATTTCCTGATTACAATACACTGTAAGTGTTTCTTGGCCTATCAGCTTTAGCCACCCCATGCTGTAAATGCCTTAAAGCCAGTCATCTAAAATTACCCCTTGTGGGTCCCACTACAATGCATCTTTCACAGTTCTATTTCTGTAAAGTAGCTAGTCTTATTTTTAAGGCCACCTTTTGAAACTTGTTTTGAGAATTTTCTATAAATTCATTTTCCACACTGTAAGCCTCTGCCAAGCAATAGTTCCTTCTCCCAAGAAACAGTATTAATTAATCTCTCAAGGCTGAATTGGGATTGTTCAGCCTGGAAAAGGGAAACATTATAAGCATTTCTTGGCCTATCAGCTTTAGCCACCCCATGCTGTAAATGCCTTAAAGCCAATCATCTCAAATTACCTTTCGTGGGTCCCACTACAATGCATCTTTCACAGTTCTATTTCTCCAAAGTATCTAATCTTATTTATAAAACCATCCTTTGAATCTTGTTTCTATTTCCATTTCTCTCAGCACTGTCTGTCCTGTTCCATGGCATTTCTGAGTCAGCATTTCTTCTCTCCAGGTTTGCACACAGATGCTCACACACTGTGTGAGCCTTCTGCCAGGCTTGGAGAATTCCCTACAAATCCATTTCCCACATTTCCCCCTCTCTCTTGAATGGAAAAAACTTTTCTGATGGTTTTGTGTATTGTCTCTCCTTTGTTTATTGTCTCTCCTTCTACCTTGGTGGAAACAGGATTTTTTTTTTTTTTAAGGTCAGCAGATTGGTACAGTCATAGCAGAACACATTGTGGGGGGATAGAAAGCTTGACATTTCTTTGTCCAAAGGGACACTGAAGTTTAATTAGATCATGTTTTATGCTTGTCCTGAAAAAGGGAGAAAATAATGTTTATGGGAGGGTTTGTTGGCCAGAAATCCTAATTTAGTCCTTCTAAGCAGAGATATCTTTATAGACCTCTGAAGAAGATTAATAATATTTTTGTTATTAATCAAATTTATTGTCACTCTCTGCAGGTGCCAGTGCTGTCTGTGTCACAGGGCTGTCCCTACACTTCAGGACAGGTATGTAACCCAGCATTTTAGGAGAAAAGTTTGCCCTGACTAAAGTAAATGTCTTCCTGTCCCCGTTGAGTCCGAGATGACACGGAGTTGTATCAGAAGGCAAAGGTGCCATTTATTTGATCCTCTCCCCTTTTGTAGCTTAGTTTGCTACAGGTGGACCTGATTGGTC
>VYZP01038623.1:4078-23259 GCA_013400635.1 Hypocryptadius cinnamomeus | reverse complement strand
TGATGCCCCCAGGACAGGGTTGGCCCTCCTGTCTACCAAGGCACTGCTGATTCATGTTCAACTTGCCACAGACCAGGACCCCCAGAGTCCTNTGTTCAACTTGCCACAGACCAGGACCCCCAGAGTCCTGCAGGTACCCTTCAGGATTCTGCAGGGCTGCTCTCCAATCTCTCCTTCCCCAGTCTGCACATACGGCCGGGATTGCCCCATTCCAGGTGCAGAATCCATCACTTCCCCTGTTAAAATGCATACATCTGGTATGTGCATGCAGAGCTGAAAGCTTGGAGCATACAAAGATGTCATAATGTAGCTATAACCCAATGCATATAAAATCACTTTTGCATTTCTGGGCACAAAACACTTTTTCAAAGTGTTTGAAGATCTATATATAGATTCCAGTTTTAGAATTGCTTTTCAAGGAAATTAACACTGATGTACTAGCTAGGATTATCCCGGCATACTTCCTGACAAACAGAGCTGAATATAAACAAGGCACAAGTCACTAGGTTGTGTGGTCAAGGGATCCATCATACAGATCATGTAGAAAAAGCTCTTCATAACTCTTCCAGATGCTTCTCAGATGTTTTCTTGGGATGTACAGTGAAAGAGGGTGCTCCAGAGAGAGAAGACATTAATTGCATTTCTTTATTTTCAGAAGTTGAAGTTATATTACATTGAGTAGCAGCTTTTGTGTTCTAAGCTCTTTAATAACAAAGCTCAGATAATTTTTTTTTAAATATAGTTAAGACCATAAAATTTTGACACTATATCTGTTCCGAATGTTTTCAGAAGTGTCTTAAAGGAAATGTGATATTCTAAGAAAATGTGTCATTTTTCTCTGAGTTCTAACCAGTTGTACAGCCACTGAGGAACTTCCATGGCTCTTTCAAGTCCATGTAATTTAAAAATTACAAACCATGGAAAGTCAAAAGTCTGCAAATATTGTGAGTACATCAGTCCCCTGGTTGTTATGTAATGCATATTTTAACTGAGAAAAAAATGTTATTGATATTTATCATAACTGTATGTTTATACATAGTGGTTAGCCAACTGTGAAAAATATCTCCATCAGCTACTTCCTTTCTCTGTCATGGTTTGCAAAAAGTCTTCTGGAATATTTTAGACAAGAAATATGAAACTACTTTTACATATTCCATTAGGACTATTTCCTCAGTCCAAGAAAATGATGGACGATAAGTTGAGCAGGGAGTCGACTCATCTAGTCAAATGTTCATTGGCTTGTGTCAGAAATCTTGGGCAAAATCTTGACAGTTCTGCAGAAAAAAATACAGATGCATATCTGAAAAAAATTGACTGGGGATGGAATTAAAGATGTGAAGCATTCTCTTTGTATATACGGGTTTTTGGCTGATGTAACAGTACAAACAATCTTTTTCATTCACTAGCTTTTTGGATTTGTTACAAAGTCTTTACTGACATGCAGTGATTGATGCTGTACATGACAACAGTAAAATTCCCTTCACTTTCTCTTCTCTGTCTGCATAAGTGATGACTGTAATGACTCTCTCTGTTCCTTTGTTCCCTCCTTGAACTGCTCCTTGCCATTGCCAAATTGCTTTGCACCTGATTTGTCAAAAGAAGAACTTCTCTTTAGCACTCAATACTAGCAAAAGAAATCATCTGAGGTTGGTTCAATGGTTTCCAGAATAAACCAGTCCTCCTAGGCTGCGTGTTGTTGGCTTGCCTTATTCTCTTTCTTGTTATCATCTTTTTGATTACTTCTGATTCTTTTTTTTCTCTCAGTTCTACATGTCATGGTGGTACATCTAATAAAATTTGTGAAATGAAATAAAATAATGCTTTTGGACCTGCACAGTATTTACTTCTCATTAAACACCTCTGAGAAGAGTCTGAGAAGTGAATTGTTTGATGCTAAGAGGAATTCCCTGCTGGGAAAATGACAATATGCAGAAATGACACTTGCAGCTTCTTAGTTCTCCCCAGATGAGATCTGTCTCACAGTAACACGAAGGGCAGGATTTCCAGATGTCACTGTCTCCAAGGGAAATGAGAACTTCCGTTTACATGACCCATAAAATATGTTTCACTTCAGTGCACACTACTATGCCAGGAGTGCAGTACGGCATCAGTTCTGTATCCCATAGCCTTAAGGGATGACAAAATATAGGACTACAAAGAAAATCTGTGGTGGGTGAAGTGCAGTTCAGTGGTTCAATTCATGTTACGTTGAATCTCAACATTTGAAATCAATTGAGGAGGGACTGATTATATTTAAACCCTGGATGCCCTTTCCAAGAAGAAAACAAAATGGTTCATTAGAAAAAAAGCCAAACTAACACTTGTGCTCTCTGAATCTAGCAAATAAGTGCTCCTTGATATCCTTGATGCAGCCAATGAAAGATATGTGACTGCCATCTACCAGATGACCTGAAGGCTGTAAGGAAAAAGCACCATTTTTTGTTCTGTGTTTTCGCTGAAAAAATATTGTAAATACAAGCCAGCATTTTTTGGTTTTGTCACTGAATTTGCAAACAGGAGAAGGAGAATTTTTCCATTTAAAACCTTGAGTACAACTTAATTTGGCTTTTCTCTAGTGACTGTGTCAAGGCTGGGTGAGTTTACTATAACTGAGGAATGAACCTGATGTGCATTACAGAAAAAGTACAGAAAGATTTTTTTTTTTTACAAAGCAGTACACATTTTCATTTGATGCCATTGAATCTTCGTAGTCCACTTAGAATGATCTATTTATTCAGCACATCCCTCTGAGCCCATTTTGAGAGTTAGCCCACAAACATGGTCTTTAGAGGGCAGATTTTCTGTGCTTCCTGCCCTGATTCAGGACTGGTTTGGTCACTTAACAAAAGGCTTCCTGGCTTTTGAAAAGTCTGAGGGTTTAGATGAGTCCAAAACTCATTTTGCTTTCTTTTTGGTTCAGACAGTGCAATGAGATCGAAACCATGATGCTGGCATGCACTTGCATAGTGAATTTTGAGACCCCTCAGGGACACAAACAGGAACCAACAGTTACTGATACATGAACCAGCATGCTGTAGGTGCAGGGTCTGGGGTAACTGTAGTGCTTTCTGTGATACTGGATACAGTTACCTCTGTATTTCCAGCTGTTTGTCCAAGTTTTGTGCACAGAATAATTTTAAAGGCTATATTGAGCTGTGGAAAGTACATTAAGAAAGTAGCAACTCCTTTAGTACCTTCCCTGCCTATGCACTAATAAAAAGACCATTGCAATACTTTCCTCCATTTCCCTTCCTTCATTTGCTCTTAGTTCTTCCATCTGTAGTTTCTGCATTGCCCTGCACATGATTAACACCCAAATCCTATTTTTTCTAGACATAACAAAGGTAAATGTTATGAGTTGGGGCTGCTGTTTGAGGAAGAACTAAAGAAACTTGATGAGAATAGCATCAGTTTTCAGAAGCTTGCAAAGAGGGAGGAATATGCAGGAGACATGCGAGGATCAAAGTTATGAGTAGACCAAACATGTGAGAAAGGTACAGAGTCTAGGTCATTCTTCACTAGCAACAGAAATTTCCCTGCTTTTTTTTCTGTGAAGAAGATGCAGCCCTAAGATCCAACTGCTTGTGAGCTAGGATCCTTTGCAGCCAGTTGGAAAGGCTGTCGCTGGCGTTCTTCAATAGAGACGATGGTGACTGAAAGGAAAGGTGAGTTACGAACTTCGCTTTATATAGTTGTAAGATTTGCAGCACAAAAGCCATCAGGTCACCTCTTCAGATTGAATTCAGCATAAAGAGCATGTGATGTTTCCTTAAAGTGATGTTCTACAGAAGAAATAAAATAGAATATAGGCAGAAAAGGAAAAGTTAAATTGGAGAGAGAAAATTACAGAGAGGAGAAAAAAAAGTAAGGCACTAGAAATGGGAAAAACCCATTAATAAAATAAATGCTATAAAAAGATTTCTTTTGCTATGCATTATTCAAGAAATATTTCTCTGGCCTGCTGGAAAAGCAATGTCATTTTTGGATGGCAGTGATGTTCTACCTGAGTCAACCTGGTATGTACCATAATCCCATATTTTGAGAAATGCCATGTGAGGAAGTAAAGACTTCATTTATGTAGACATAGAAAGGAAATCATAAACCCCATTCTTTCCACTCATATTTTTGCTGAGTGGAATAAGGCTCCCTGTATCTTACCATCTCGGCCAGATAAACATTCTTGAGACCTGAACAGGACCCAATCTCCTCATGGGCCATTTGCCATACTGTCTGACCATATAATCCAAATAAGCCACAATTACCAGTGAAAAAATAGAAAAAAGGATTCATTGGAAGAGAGTGAAATAAGTAACTGTATTCTATTGTGAGGAATTATCAGAGTTTCTAATTACTTAGTTTCTCAGAATGGTGCTAGAGATGTTATTATGCTACAAAAGATACATTCTACCAGTTGAAGAACCTGGCTGGTGTTTTAATAATTACATGGTAGCAGCATTTTCTATAAATTTCAGTGGAAAGACAGGAAAAATGTAAATCAGTCTTTCCACTTAGATCTAGAAACGTGGTCTTACAGAGGGTTTCCAGTTCTAGGTATGACAACAGACAGACATAGTCTTTACTGTCATAATAGCAAATGTGACTAGGACTAAAAACGTTTTTAAGCAAATTAAGTAGGCATTATACACCACCTTAAATTTCCCCACAGATAGAAGTAACATACTAGTTTGTTTTTTCCAGCCAAAAGAGATTCAGTTTATGAGGCTCTAGGGAAGAGAGACTCTTTTTTTTGAGAGACTCAAAACTCAGTGGTTTGTGAAGAAACAGAAAATAGCAGCATCAATGGGAAGAAGGGAGTAGTGGCTCTTTCTGAGAACATTTCTGTACTTTACATGGTCAATGAATGAAGCAACTCAATAGAATAAATCTAAATGCTTTAAAGAGATGCAGGACTCTCCCCCACAACTACTCTAGATTATACTGAGTTGCAGTTATGCAGAGGGTAAGTACTTAGTCTTCTATAAAATATTTTTTCTTAAAAATGTCAGCCCAGCCTGAAAATGAGACAGAGCATGAGAGATAGAGTTTTTGTGTATGTAAGCATGCATGCATGTAAATAGAATGAAAAATAAAATAAATAAAAATTAATTGAGACCTACTTGTGGAATTTGTTATTGGTTAAAGAAAAATAGTAGTAAAAAACATACTCCCTATGCTTGAGGGGAAAAAATAATTTAATGCAACTTTTACAGCAATAGCCACACAGATCAAATACCCACACAGATCAGGGACACTGGACATTGTTAAAATGTCAGAAGTACTGTTCCTGTGGCTTCCCTCATGTGTCTACCAAGAAATAGCAGGAACATGAATGGTGTCATAAGGTGTGTAGAGTGAAGAAATAAAAAGCAAGTATTTCCATTTTGAAAACTAAATTTTGGAAAGAAAAAGAATAAAGATTTCTTGCACAACTGTAATATGTCTTGGGAGAAAAATCTCTTGAAACCACAGGTTTTTTTCCTCTCAGAAACCTCTTACTAAAAGTAATAATAATGAAAAAAAGAACATTTCTAAGTCTGGAAAAAAACATTTAACCTTTCTAAACATAAATCATAATCTCCCCCCACTTCGTTTCTCTAGCACAGAGCACCTGCTTTTGCTTCATCTGGCTGCATATTAAATCTCCTGACTTTTCCTAGAGAAGGAATGTGTCTTCTCTGCAAACTGCCCTGCAGTCAGCACTTGGTTTGCAAGAGAAACCTAATCTCTGAGAACCTTCAGAGAGCAAATCAATTTCCTAAATCATATAGGTCTAAGTAGTGGGATTGCTTTAAATCCAAGTTGGTCTTTGTGTTTGATTTGGTTGGGTTTCTTTCTCTAAGTTGCATTGAGGAACCTCCTCACCCCTTCACTGTGAGTTTGCTTTTAAATAAATTATAAAATAGGAAAATGCCGCTGTCATCAATAACATATTTCTGCTGCTGTTTGATGAATCTTGTTATTCCTATAGCTCTATGCCATCTATAAAATCTGTCTGCATGCGGGTTAAAGGTGCTTTTTTTTTGAGTTACTCTTCCCGAATAGCTGTTGTGCTTGAACATCACAAATGTTCTCACCTTCCATACTCGGCAGACAAACCTCAGACCCCACACCTTGAATTTGCTCTTTTTTTTCTTGTTGTTGTTGAAAATCTGCTCATATATTTCTCCAGTACGTTTGGTTTTTTTTTTTTAAGTATTTACAGAAAGGAGGCATACACCAGCTGTATTTGTGTACCCTTGTGTACACAGAATTTCATTATTAAAAGCAAGGGAAGGCAGCATAACTGTCTCCCTCCTCCTTCAGTTTTGAAATGGACATTTTTCTTTCGTTCTCTCCACTTCTTGAGGCACTCTTCAATATGACTGCAGTGCTCCACCCCAGAGTTGCATGCTAGCAATACATGGAGTGCAGATATCCCACTATGAACAGTATTTCATGATCTTGGCTATGAAGTTAGTATTAGTGACACAGTGGACTGCAATAACTTTGAGTGATGTGTTTCTGTTAGTTTAATTCTACTGTGTCTCCAGCTTTTCCCCCTTTTTCTTCTTTCACCTTATATTACATTTCAGGAAAGCATATAAGCCAATAAATAAAAAAGTATATAAGCCAATAAATAAAAATGCCCATGTGCATGAAATCTAACATGTGCCCAAGCACTTAGGTAAAGCTGCCTTAATGGCAAAATCATAATTACTGTCAAAAGCTCTGTGTTCCACTTAGAAGTGTGTAGTTTTAACTGTGATTCTTTTACTTGAGGATTAGCATTTTATAGGGAAAAGGACAAATATCTGTGTAATCTCTAAACACACTTCATGTCTGCCCACCAAAAAAAACAACAGAGTTTGATTGGAGAAAATTCTGTGAAGTGGGTTTTTCCTTGCTTCCAGCCTCTCAAATTGCTGCTATATAAGGTAGGCAAGCCCTGGCAGCTCAGCACATCCGTCCATCAACTTTTGTCCACTGCTTTGTAGCATTAAGATATATTTTCCCATCAGAGTTGCATCTGCTGAGTCAGATACAGCATGCCAATGCAAACTGATACTGGAAAAGTCTGTAGAAAATGCATATTGATCAAAAATACCAAGAACATATAGTGACTGATATCTTTGAGTAGGTAAAGGAGCACACACTCCTGTAGGTCACTACTGTTTACTTGAAATTAAAGTTTCAAGGAAGTCCCTTTTCTGTGTCATTTTGTTTGTGACACTGTTCAGTGTGCTGGTGCTCAAGTTTCCTTATGTGTATAAAAAGGAGAGAAAATGGCCCAGCTAAAGTTAATAAGAGAACTTCCAAACTGCCATGCATTTTAGTACAGCTAGGAATTCAAGCAATGTTCATAATGTGAATGCAAAATAACTTCCAAGGTTGATAGTGCTCTTCTAATGTTACAAGTTAAAAGGCATAAGCCAAATCATGTGCTCTTTGCTGCTTTTAATCAGTAGTGTGAAAAAAGAAATGGTTAAAACTAAAAAGAAGATTGAAGTCATCTGACTGAACTCTTTTGTTGTTTGCTTTCTGCAATGTGTATGCTTTATCAAGCCTCAGGATCAAGTGTGTTCATTTAGATCATACTGTATATTGTGCTTTATTCTGTCTGAACTTTAGTTCTCATTTTCTGCAAACTAATAGCAATGATGTTATTACACATTTTCTTGTGCTTTTATGTACAGATTGCATTACAATTTCTGATACATTCCTCTATTTCAGTTGGTGACATAATAATCTCATCCCATAGTCACTTTATAGACCTGGTAATTGAAAGAGCAGATTAAGATTTTGCATACTGTAAGGTTTTCTCATTCTCATTTACCATGAGAATTTTCAAGGAAAAAAAGAAAGAGAAAACAAGCTTCTGTTTGATCTTTTCCCCAGACACATTTTTTTCCCAAATGGACTTGAAATGTTTTATGACTATTGTGTCATAAAACAATAGCCATAAATGGCATCACTTTGCTTTGTGGGTAATTAAGTCATTACAATGACACATTATTTTACTGTACAACAGGCAAAAATGCCTGCCTTCTGTCAGGAAACTGTTAAAGGGCAGATGTTTTTAAGAGTTAAAGCAGAATCACAGAGTTATCACTAATCACAGGGCTTCTTTGTGTAGGAGAAAGTGAACCCATGAAGTCAATGTTAAACTTCCTACACAGTTAACTCAAGTCCATAAACTAAACTATGGCTTGTCTTTTGAACTTAAAGTGACAGAACTTAAAGGTAGGCAGAGATCAGAAGTATCTGTGGCTTTCATGTCTCTCACATCAGATCTGTGTACTGCTATTTCCCTGAAACATATATATCCAATGAAAAATCAATTCTGGGTACACAATTTCAGCCCAAGTATTCAGGACAGAGGATACAGATTGCATGCCAGCTTTATGCTTTTAAGCCAACAGTGTGCCAGCTGTGGGAGACAGATGATATTCATATTGGCATAAAGCTTGAATGATTAAGACAGGAAACAGTTGATTCAATGTTAAACTTGGAAGGATAAACTTAACAGGCTGGAAACTTTTTTATTAATTTGAATCAGAAAAATGAACACATACCAGGTTGTTGCCTTGTATCCTGTGGTCTCGGCACTTATTAATTAGAAACCCCAGAGGCAGCTTATTGCTGGCCAGAAAGCTTGTGAATTCTAAAGGGAACAAGGAACATCTGAGCTTTGGAGCAGTGATTGCTTACCACCTACAATTCCAGCACTGATCTACCCTTTGTGCTCCTATTTAATTAATTTTTACTTTAAATGGTTCATTATGATGTTGGGCAAAGAACATCAAGGATGTATCCTAAGGAAATATCATAAAAATGATTGGTTTCTATCTCACTGTTAACAGATATATGTGTTTACCCCAGGAAAACAATTTACTCTAGATCTTCAAGTGATTTGGTTTAAGTTCTACAGAACTTATAAAACAAACTAACAAACTACATTGCGATAAGCAAATATTTTCATTATACATACTTATCAAGAGAATAGGAGACAAGGGATGCTTTAAAAACAGCTTCTTCTTGAAAAGGTTCAAGGTCCCAAGCCAGAGCTCCAAAATAGTTGCTCAGAAGCCATTTCGCTTCAAACATGTTTATGTAGTTACAAATGTACAGTATTTCCATATGATGAAAAAATATTTATTGCTTTGTTTTATGCAGTAAATATTTCCATGTGGATCAAAATATTAAATTTCTGAACATACAAATGAGTCAATCAGCTGTAATTAATTAAAAAATGCAGGATGTTAAAGTTATTTTTCTCAATTGTGTTGTTTCTGTTGCTTAGCAGAAGGAAGAGATATTTTACTTTCACTTGGGTAATGTGAAAATTACAGTGACATCTGGATTGCAGTAACTTCTCCAATTTAAGGCTGAAGAGTGTTTTTCAGTATATCAATTGTTGGTCTTAGTTGCAAAGTAGTGTTTGGTGGTAGGGAAGAGCTTTTGAATGACAGCTGCCTTTGAGTATGAATGCAGCAAGAAGTGGTAGTCAGTGCTACCCATAGGGAAAATGTCTTTTCCCTAGCAGCTAGATTACTGTTTCTGATTTCTGACCAAATCATAAAGTCCTGTGATCTAGCAGTAGGTCACCCCTCCCTGAGGGGGAGCTCAGATTTTGTCTTATGTGGTAGGATGTGCCACTTTGACAGACATTAGATAGGAGCAGGAGCTGTGAATTTTGAGTGCTCCTAGGGAGCTCAGAAACATACCTTCAATGCTTTCTTTTACATGTTGTACACTGGACACAACAGCAAAGTAGTGAATTTTGCTTTCTACACAGATGATTTCACTGGTGGTGTGTCCCTCTTTTTTATTCTTCATCTGTTTTCATCTTCTCCTTAGTATCAAAAACCTTGTCCCAATGGGTCACTGATTCTGCAAGGCTTTCAGCAATGGCTGGAGCAGGAAGCTGAGGACGAAGCAGGTTCTGCACTGCACAGGGGCCAGAAGCTTTGGGCAGCACTTAGAAAGAAAACTGAAAGGTGCACAGGTTTGTTACCTGCAGGCTCCTCTATCCCTCAGAATGAGATGCCTAGTTTTCCTTCATGCCCATGTAGCCTGGCTGAAGATGGTGTCTAAACAGTAGAAAGACAAAGTCAGCAAATCAGTATCAGATTTAGATGAGTCAAGAGCACATGAACCTTGTGTGGCTGGTGACCTTTTCCTTTCCATGCCCACTTGGTGGCTACTTGGTAGGGCCATGCAGATGGAGCTTGGCCACAGACCACTGCTTGAGGTATCCACAGCACTCAGCTACAAGAAATGGCCTGCCTTGCACATTGTACCAAAATTTGTCTCACTCTTTGCCAAGAAAATGCCTCACATATCTAAGGCATTCTAGCAGCAGTAATACCATACATGTTCTTGTTGATAGAGACACTGCTAGTAGCTGTTCAAGGAGTCCTTCTCAGGACTTGTCCTGAGCACACCCCTACCCCTTTGTTCTGCTGCAAAAGAAGAGCTGGAAACCAGGGGTTGTCCCCCTTTCCTTGGGACTGCCTCAGATGTGGCTCCCATCCTCCTGCTTAGTTTTTCTGTAGCCATGTCTGTCTCTCATTTCCTTCACTGAACCCGATCTCAGTCATCACCGGCAGGGCTGTCCTGGCCCATCCTCAGCCCATCACCATCCCCAGAGAGGCACCAATGCCCCCGGCTGTCCTGCTCCTGGCTGGGGGGTAGGATGGGCTCTGGCTGCTAAGCCCTGCCCCAGAGGTCCCCCATGGGGAGCCCCTACCTTCCCCCAGAAGCCCTTGGTCCCAGTTGTCCTCTCTTACTCAGCTGTGCTTCTGCTTTGGCTCCAGCATTTGCATAGTCCCTTACTGCTGATTTTCAGACCATTTTTCCTGGCAACCATTATCATTCTGCCATGCAGCATCAAGTAGTACATTACCATTGTTCTAAAAAAGCAACAGCATTATGTCTTCATCTTAATATAGATATATCTATAAGGAAAGATATGCAAACCCAAAAATGATCACAGATTACACTGGCAGTGCCACAGACAACACTGTCTTTGCCAGAGAGTACTTTTGAGGTGTGATTTGCAAAACAGAGACAGCCAGCAGAAATCAGGAAGGCGAATGCCATGGTTCTCAGCAGATAAATGACAAGTGGATCTTGACTGGGCTCAGAAAAGGAAGAGTGTTTACTGCTTACAAAACACACTTCATTCACTGTGTCTGATTGCACTGGGTCATCGTTTGAAATAGGTGAGCAGGAATGCAAGACTGGCCTAAAAGCTTTTTAGTCATATTGGAAAAAATGCACATAATGATGAATATTAACCACACATATCTGGAAAGTTTTTTCAGCGTCTGCAGATTACTTTAATTGCAGGCTTTTGAGCAGCTTGTGGTCCTCCCATGATTCTTCCAAAACATTCCAGGCAATGTTTGTGTTTATAATTTATTGTTAGATATAAAAGCAGCTACAGATTCAGGTCAACTATCTTGGAATCCTATAAAAGTGCAGAAGAAGGAATTAGGAAAGCATAATTGATGTTGGAGGTCTCTGCAAACACCATCAGTATCACGAGTTTCAATGTTGTTCAGGGACTTTGCAGTCCTAATATAGGTTATAAATCCAAGATTGTATCCCTGAAAATCTTTGCTCCTGCTGCTACGCAAACTTGTGCACAGTCAAACTACAGGGGCTCACTCTCTAGAACTCTGTAGGTATGTCACATTCTCCTGAGGAAGTGTGGAAGATTGTCAGGGTACATCAGTGCCTAAATCACTGTGACCATAATTAAAGTAATAGATGTTTCTTCATCTAAAAATATGAAGAACCTTAAGAACCGTAACGGCTCAACTTTTTTGCACACATCACAAATACCTGGAAGCTACTTGAAATAGCCACAACTGTGACTGTTACTTTCTTTTAAAACCAATCTCTTTATATATTATAACCAATTATATAATGCCATGGGTATGAAAAAAAAGGCAAATAAATGAAAAACAATTAAAAAGCCAAGGCATAGTATAGAAGGTGTGGTTTTACTCTCTTCCAGTATATATAAGGATGGAAATCCTACACCAAGCAATGTTTGGCACTGTTATTTTCTGTGTAAAAAAAAAAAAAGAAAAAAAATTTGAAAATAATATTAAATAACAGAAAGCAGAGAGAATAAAGCAAGGGAACTTTATGTCCTATCTCACAGAACATGTCACAGAAACAGGTGTAATGTCTCATGCAGCATGTAACAGGGAGTTGTATTTTAGAGTTCAAGGAAAAATGGGTAATGGTTTTCTTTGTATAAGCTTCTTGCATAAAATGTATGTGAATAAAAAAATTATAAATTGAATTCTTATCCTACTTGCTCAACTGAAGATACACTAGAAGTTCTTTCTAATGAAGCTTGTGTCTTCATTAGAAAGCTGAATAATTTCCCAACCTTCCTTTTTATTGCTGCTAATGAACTATTCACAAAATAGAAGTTAAAATACATTGTACTTTCTGTATGACTATACTACAAATTCTGAACAGGTATTGACAAACACACAAATCTTTCACCTAGGAAAAGATGAGTTTTTTAATGCCGGTTAATGTAGACTGAGAAAGTGAAATATATCTCCTGACTTAACTATAAAAGTGAATGCTTACACTACTTATATTCAGGAGATAAAGAGTGACACCTCCAAATGGTAACTGATCTCACTTATTTTAGGCATCAAACTCAGGACAAGATGAATCATACTCTGGAGTTATTTATCTGCTGCACCGACAGTATGGACAGCATATACAAGTAGCTTGGGGTAGATACTTATTTTCAAATGGCTAAAGTTACATTCAACTAATCCCATCCCAAATCAATCCTATCAATTGTATTTGGCATCAAATTAGGATCATGCAAGTGTATCTATAAAAATAGGGTCTATATAAAGTTTCAATATACTTAGAACACACATATTTTTTCTTTACCAAAACTGAAATGAAATACTTCTCAAAGTAATTTCAGCGATTCCAATCACCCCTCTTTTCTTGCGATTGCTACCAAGACAAAGTCAAAGAACACAAGTCATGAGAGGCCTTTGTTGATTTTAGATCAATATCATTCGAATGTTGCCTCAAGCTTTTAATGCTGTTCTGATTTTTTCCCTTTGTATTTTTTTGTCTTAACTTCTTCTACCTTCTTTGAGTACCTTCATTTAATATGTTCCATTCTGGGCTGTCCTTTCTTGTTGAAGCATATTTGAATGTTTTCTCCCTCTTCAGCTACTCCTTTCTTCAAGGATCTTAAATCATACTTAAAGTCAGCCCAGTGGCTCCTAACCCAACAGCTCTGAGCCCTATATGTGTCCCATTTTATATTTGCTTACTTTACTGAAAAATACATGTTTTACCACTCTGGGAATGATTACTGAAAGATTTTGTATGTCTATAAGAGTAGTGAACCAATTTTTCAGTAGCAATCCATGGAGTTTCTGTAAAAGAGAGTATGAACGTGGTTCTTTTAAGATTTTTTTTTCTTTAAGAACTATGAAATAGAAATTAAAGGAAGCCAAACACAAATAAAAAGACATAACATAGAAATTTGAAATGCATTTTTTTCTCTTAGGACTAGCTCAGGAAAAAGAACAAACCAGGGTTCTTCAATATTGTACATACACCTTCTCTTATTCAGACATCAGTGTTGTTAAGCAGTGTAGAAGTAGGGGGGGGCTCCCCAGGGAGTCCCCAGAGGGCCCGCTAAGCTGAGGGTTCGCTGGAAGCAGCAGGCAGGCAAGGAGACTCCACACGGCTTCTGAGGGTTCTGATTAGATGAGGGTTTATTGGGGGTCCCACTCCCGGGAGCAGCATGGTTACTGAGGGAGAAAGGGGGGGAAGGGGGAGGGAGGGGGAGAGAGGGAGAGCCTGGGGAGGGAAGGGGCCAAGAGAGGGTCTGGTGCCCCTCACACAGTTTAAGAGGGAGATTCAAAGGGGGTGCGGAATCTGATTTGGGCCAATGGGATCACAGGTACATGAGACTTCAGGGGAGGGTCACAGCTTGGGATGAACTGTACATTTTGAAGGGGTGAGACAGAGCATACCATTTAACTAAAATGCAACACCGCACATCAGTGTGAATTTGAATGTCTCTAGGAACCTGCAAACCCTCCTTGAGGTCAACAAACAATTCATGTCCCTTCATTTACATACTGCATGCCCCTACATGTCCATACATTTACTGTGGAGAGGATGCTTTCGTCTGTGTTTTTATTGATGCTAAGCACAAGTTGCTCTGACCTCTTCAGGGATTGCCATGTGATTAAGACAATGAATGTATCATTCACAATTATTTTTTGGTTAGAAGGGAAAGAAATTTTGCTCCACAATAACTGGTTCATAGATTTGATTTGCGTATTTGACATGTGGTCATTTTAGAAAACATTACAGATATATGAAGGCTCCTGGTAGTTAGGAGGCTCCTTTCTTGCTAATTAGCTGGAAAGACTTAGTCACAAGTGAGTTGATGCCACAAAGAAATGAAAAGACATCTCAAATGGTACTAGGCACAGATAACCAAATTTGTTTCTTGTAATTTTTCAATCCACTAATCTGTGACAGATGTCAGCTACACTGCTTCATTTTGCTGTCAGCCAAGATAAATATTTTTGGGATGAGCTTCACAGAACAGGGTAATGGAAAATTGTTTGGAGATATTATGAAACTAAAGAATAAAAGATGATTAAACAAATTTTGGACCTTTGTAATGTGTTCAAGGATAAGATCCAAAAAAAAGTTTGTAATCATACAAATTATCATTGATGTTCTTAACTCCAAGATAAAGAAACAAACACACTCTCTAGCTTCCTGAGGTGCCTAAAGGCCACAAATGCCTACTTTTTTTTTTTTTCACAGATCTTCCTTAAGTACCTCAGTTAGTGCTGCTTTCCCTGTGCAAAAGGGATGCCCTCTTTGCCTGGGCTGAGCATGGAAGAAGCTGTCCCATGGCAGGGAGTACGGCACACTGGCAAAGTGACCTTACGTATCCAACATGCAAGGACCCAAAGAAATCTAGAGAAACAGACGGGGAACTGAGAGGGAGGAGCTGTAACCATGGACATTTTGACCAAAAAACAAGACTGCAATTAGTCCAGGTGATAATTTTAAAAGAGGAACAGCACAAACAAGTAAAATTAATGTAATAATAAAGTACCATCTCATGACTGCCAGTGAAAAATGGGAAGAAGCTGATAGTGTGTGGATCTACTTTTAATGTGTAGTGACGCAAAGCAAATACTTACTTGACATGTTACTAATAATTAATGCATTTTGCAGTACTGATCTGGCTTTGAAGAATTTTTTCCTGAATATATTTTGGCCTAAGAGTATCAGCTGGTATGTCATTTATTTTCTTTGGCTCTCCAGTGATGTTGTCAATTACACCACTGTGGAGTTTGGACTATATTATGCTTATGAAGTTGAATATTAGGGCACCCAGGTTGGCTTAGTATTTGATCTCCCCACACACTCATCTGCTCTTTGGGAAATGGTTATGAGGCATGACAGAAGTACCAGCAGAAAATAAAAAACAATGGTGATTTATCTGGCTCCTTTAGTGCTAAGGAAATTGAAAAAGTAAAACCTTATTATTAAAATGAAAGTATTCTCATACCTGCATAGAACTATTCTTTTGCCTTGATTATTAGTTTTCTGCATTTGTCCTGCTTCCGTTCAAGGATGTGGCACTGTTTGCACTTGCAAATGGAAATCATCTAAATCATAGTTTCGCAAACCTTCCTTTTCAAATCTGAAGAGCAGATATTTCTGGTGATATCCTCAGCACTGAAATTTTATCATGCCCTGTTCAAAATGAAACTTCCAAGACTTCTAGAAATGCTGATAATTCCTATGTGAAAAAAGCACGTGTGTGCTTCAGTATTTATTTCCTTTTGTTTTCTAATTTTCTTGCTTATGTCTGTCTACTTTTGAAATTTTAGTCTTGATCATATCCAGTTAACCAGGAACAGAACAAGAAAAATGCTATGTCAAAGAAAGATATGTAATATTTAACACTGTAAAGAAAGATGAATTAAATATAAGAGAGCTTAAGAGAATAAAATTACATTAATCACCCTGTTGGCTGAGGAGGTGTCAGATTTTCTGCAGGTATTAGCACAGAGGAGAATCCCAAGGAGAAACTTACAAGAAAGCAATGATTTGACTTTTAGGGAGGTCCTTCCATAGAAAAGCAGTAACATGAAAAAACAGGAAGAATAAAAATACTGTTGGAAATAACAGGTGACAAGGCCAGGGCTCACTCGAAGCAGGAATAGAACTTTCCAGCAACGAATCAAAAATGACAAGAGGTTATTTCAACAGTGTCAAAAATGACATCCAAAATGGAGATTGGCTGTGAAGGGCCTGAAAAGGGAATATGCTTATGCTACAGCTGTTAGAATACAGAAACAGAAACCAGTAAAGGGGTTCGAACAGAGACAGAACTTTCATTGTTTTAAGAAAATGTGGGTTTGCAGTAGTTGTCCTGGACCAGCATTAGTAAGAAAAAATTCTCTTTGTCTAGATGGATGGGCAAAACAAGGATGTTGTATTAATTTAGGTGGGAAATGAAGTTTTAATTTGAGGGGAGGAAAGCTTATAAAAGAGCCATATCTTTGAAAAACAGAAAGAAACTGCAAGGTTTAGATTAGTGTGGGTACAAGGAACCAAGAAACAGTCTGAAAAACAATAGCACACTATCTGCATGCCCCAGTAACCAGCAGTTTCCCCATGGTGTCCACAGGCTGTGCAAGAGCCAGAGGGAGAGCTTAGTGTGTCAGAGTGGCTCCCTGCTTCTGTAACAGTTTTATTCCCATCCACTCTTCTATTTTAAGAACTTGACAGAATTTACTAGATTAAAATCTGATGTTTGGGAAACAGCAAGAAAGGTATAGCTTTTATAAGAATTATATCAGTTAAATGGTTTTACTTCTATTTTCTGAAAACCCAAAGGTACATGTTTAATGATAGTTAGAAAATATATTACCCTGGAAATACTTTTATACTAAAATAATAAGTGGCAAGGAGATAGAGGAGTTACTTTATGGCAATATTCATCAAAATAAAATGTTACATAATTTTGGTTTTGTTGTCTGATCATTCCAAACCCATTAATCTCCTGTTCTGCTGCTAAATACAATTACTGTCTGACTAGAAGTAATTTGAACAAAATGTTCTGATAGATGCCTACTAATCATGTCCAGAAATCCCACAACGTTCCAGAGAGTTGTTTTCATAATGTAGGTGAAAATGTCATGCGTTCTTCAATGTTCTTATCATCTTGTCTCGCACAGTCACCTCCTCCATTTGTGGCTTGCAAGAGAGTTCTCTTATGCCAGATCTTACCTGCTTTCCTGTGCAGGTGTTTTTTAACCTAGTAAACCCATTGCCAATGCTTGGATCGTGAACATAAAGTGCTATACTTAAACCTTAAACTATTTCTTGTGATACAGGACATTTCAGAACATGTGTTAAACCTACTTATAAACCCAAATCTCCAAGCTCCTGCAAAGGCTTTTGAGATTAATTCCAGTGTTTTACCTCACCTTCTAAATCAGTGTAAGCAAAATATCACCCATTATTGCTTTCCTCTTTCAGTAGCATCTTTTCAATAACTTATCAAGATAAAACATAAGAGACTGATTTATTTGACAATGAAAATTATTTTCTCCAGAGCTGCTTTGGAGTCCCAGCCAGCTGCAACATTGAAGCTATGTCCTAGCCCCAAATGTTGCCCATGAAGAAGAAAAATTGGCCTCCTGAACCAGCCTAAGCCTGAAACAAATTTATGCCAGGACAATGAACATAATATGCTTTACAATGTTCAGATTCAGTGCTTTGAATACCACTTGCCACATTTCTATCACTATATAAAAAATAAAATCAAAAAGGACACATCAGGGAAACCCTCTGATTCAGGCATGGAGTATTCAGAGGCATCCATGTGTCTTTTATGTCCAGCCAAACTGCAACTGTACATAAGTATGAGGAATGCCCCTGAATAACTTAAAACTTAAGAAATCAATCCACAGTTGCTTCTTATACTGAATTGTGAATTTACTTGTGAACAAACTGTTCTGACACTGCTATTACTTTTCAAGGAAACCAGAAAAAAATGTATGTGGTTTCTACTCCTTAAGAGTGATACTGACTGACAGATTCTAAAGCTAAGGATAAAAATTATTTAGAGTTATTATGAGTTCTACATGTATTAAATATTTTTGACTTAAATATTTATCATATACAGAATTTTCAGGGTATTTATGCCCTTAAATATAAAAGTCTGCTATGGATTTCCATTTCAATTAGCCAAGAGGTAGTGAATCTAAAGACTAACATATATTTGAGTAGCCAGTGCCAGCCGTAATGAAAAAAAAGCCATTTTGCCAGGAAGGGATAAAAATCAAGGACTCCTTACTATTGGTCCAAAACAATGCAATAATGACAGTTTTGCTTTAAACCAAGGGTAGTTCAGCCCATAATCCTGTCTCCAGCAGTGGCCATCAGCCAGCAAGCAAGCAAGAGTAAGAACAAGGCGACCCTATTTTCCAGCTCCCTCTAATGCTTTCCAGGCTACCAGTGAGGGTCACATCATTGGCTTCTTTAACCAAATGTAATGATGCATGTTTGGGAACTGTCAGTGGATATATCTCTCAAATATGTATTCTGTGTCCCCTTGCTCTGAGGTAACTTTTTCACAATTGCTGTGTGACTTAGCAGAGTTCCACAGGTCTGTCGTCTGCCCCGTGAAGAAGACCTGTCCCCTCCTCTTCATTCTAGATCAGCAGCATGCATGCAGTTTCAGATCTCCAACCTTAGAGTGGGACAGGGAAACAGTTTTCTCTCCATCCACCCTCAATAAAGCTGTTCATGGTTTTTAAAATCACAGTGTCTCCCAAATTTGCCAGATTTGAAGAGACTAAACTTAACTTTTTTGTCCTCATACAGATGTTATCCCTTACCTTTCATCATATCATAATTCAAGTTGCAGGTGACTTTTAGATGTCTTTGGGTCCAAAATCCTGCTCAAGAGAGTCACCTTCAGTGTTAGGCTCAAGTTGTCGTTTTAGTACCTACAGCAGTGGAGTTTCCACAGCTTCTCTGTGCAACCTTTTGACTACTACAACATTCCCTACTCTATCATACCCACTTTGAGGAGGGCACTGAAACCTCACAGCAGGTTCAGGATGCACTGTAAAATTACA
>VYZP01038619.1:0-13510 GCA_013400635.1 Hypocryptadius cinnamomeus | reverse complement strand
TGAGCATTCCCATTAAGCTCTTAGCATTACAAACAAACAAATTTAACATCTTTTGTACTAGAGGAAAACATAAGAACTGCTAAGAATACTTCTTGCATAACTTGAGCACCAGCCATCATTAGTCCAAAGCCTTTCAGACAATGCTTGGAACTTGTGGCTTTGTGTGATGTTGCATCGTGCACCACACAACACATTCCATGAGTGGTGCTATGAAAAACTGGAAAACCACATCGTCTGTGGAATTATAACTGGCAAACAGCCAGTAAAATTGCTAGCAATTTGTAAAATGGGCAGAATGGAATTAACTTTTCATGTTGCTTCAGACTCAAGGTTTATATGTTCCAAACAGACAGACTGCTATTCTGTAAAATGTGTTACCACTATCTGTTAAATTAACCTAACATTAACCACCATCACTTCATTATTTTCATTTGTTTTTTCAGATTAATTTAGCCTAAAGTATTAAAATATGTTATTTTTAAATAACTAAAATATCCAAAAGCTGTTAGAAAGACATTGCCTTTATATTTTAAACATTACCACATTACATAGTAATTGGGAGTTTTTATTTGGCAAAGCACCAGACAGTTATTGAAAATAGTTCGCAGAGCTTTACAGAAAATAAGAATTCCAAAAGCTGCCATTCATTGATCTAAGGCATTAATAAGTCTTCAATTTGATATCTCACATGCATTATTTTTCTCTAAAAATAAAAAAGAGAGCTATTAAAGCAAAATCAAGTGTTGCTGTAAGTAATTATTAAAGAAATCTGCACAGCCACAAAACTGGGTGGTTCTGCAGTGTGCTCTAATGTGGACAGAATTTGTACATTCACAGCTTTAATTTTCTGAAGGAGTAAAATGAAGTTGTTCCCATTGGAAATAGTTGCAGAAAAGCACTGCATAAAACATTTCATATTTATTTAATAATATTTTTTTAATGTAAAAAGGAGAAGTTTTATCATTATTTGAGTTCTATGCAATATACAGTCTAATTTACCTGCACCCTCAATGGTGAGTAGAAAGAGCTTGTGAAAAACACCAATATTGTCAACCTCACATTCAGCCATTCTTCTTATAAGTCAATTAAATAATGTATACAGGTCATAAATGCCAAGAGATGAAGCTCATGGCTTCAGATCAGATTACACAGTGGCATGAAACTCCAATTATACAGTCTTCCATTTCACCATATAGAAAGCATTAGCCTCCATGACATTTTCACTGAATCCCTATGCTATGTTAACAAAATAATTAAATAGCTATATTGCTCATATTACTCCTTTTCATCAGTTAAATCAGTTCTGACAATGCATTATAATCTTTGTTTTTCTTATGGCTTTTCAAAGCTAATTTACTGTATTTTTGGCAGTGCCACTCCACAAAAACTTGAAGAACAGCTAAGAAAATCAGGCTTCAGGTGATTGACAAAACTGGGCATTAAGAAAGGAAAGACAAACACTGGTCTGGTTTTCTGAAGTACTGCAAGAAAGAATTAGAAATTAGTACTGGAATCAAACTGAAGTTGTAGACTTCAGATTTAAATTTCCACTGCCCTTGACACAATTGCCTGTCCCTACTAAAAAGATCTTGTAGCAAAATTGATTTGTAGAATATGTCACCCTGTTAGAAAATGGAATTGTGAGATTTAAGAATCATTTTTGTCTCTTACATTTTGTAAAAGTGTAGGATTGATAACACCTGTTAGCAAGCATGAAAAAGCAGGAAGGTGTAGGTTTCTACTCATGATGATTTCAGCCTAGGCACACCTCTGAAAAAAGGAGGGAATCAATCAGAGGTGTTGTGATAGTTTAATACCTTTTCATTTTCCCAGCAGCAAGCATCATGGGAAAGAGAAGCAAATTTTATTCACCAATGGCAAGGTGAACATGAGCCAGGAGGGCCAACCCTGTCCTGGGGGGCATCAGTCACAGCATCACCAGCCAGGCAAGGGAGGGGATTGTTCTGCTCTGCTCTGCTCTGCACTGGGGCAGCCTCACCTTGAATGTTGTGGGCAGTTCTGGGTGCCACAATGTGAGACATTAAACTGTTAGAGAGCATCCAAAAGATGGCCATGAGGAAGGTGAAGGGACTGGAAGGGAAGCTGTATGAGGAGGGTCTGAGGTCACCTGGTTACCTCAGGAGGGTAAGCAGAGGGGCAGACACTGATCTCTTCAGTCTTGTGACCAGCAACAGGACTCAAAGAAAGGGTATGAAGCATCAGGGGAAGTTTAGGTTGGGTAACAGGGAAAGGTTTTTCACCCAGAGATGGCTGGACACTGGAACAGGCTCCCCAGGGAAGTGGTCACAGCATCATGCCTGTCTGATTTCAAGAAGCATTTGCACAACGTTCTCAGGCACAGGGTGTGATTGTTGGGGTGTCCTGTGCAGGGCCAGGAGTTGGACTCAAGGACACTGATGGGTCCCTTCCAACTCAGTATATTCTATGATTCTATAAATCTTTATTAGGATGCTATACAAAGCTAAAGCATAAAGATAATGCAAATATTATTTAGATACACTAAACTAGATAGGGGAGTATAAAATTGCGTGTTAAAATGGCAGGCAGTCCAGCTACAGGTGGTCTTCAATTCAGGGCATCTGTAGAATGGATGCCAAGTATCCCTGCAGTGCAAGACTATGCAGAGTACATTAAGTGCAGGCTCCCTAACCCAGGGTCTCTGTCCTCCTGTGTACTTTGAGAAAGGTACAAAGAATGTCAGTTTGTGTAGTGGAGAAAAGCAAACAGAAAAGACACCTCTTCATTCACACTGGCAAAAGATAGCCTTATATACCATCAGATTTGCCTCTTCCTAATAAGACAGCACTGTGAATATCAGAGCAGCTGAACTTGTTTTTTATCCAACATCATATTTTGCATCAATTATTCCACAATTTAGTGTGCATTCAATAAGACACTTGGAGGCTATTTATTTTCTGAGTTCCACACAGAAACCCTCTCTTTAACAATTTGTTGTTCAGAGATGCCCAAGTTAAATACATCCACTTGTCTAACTTACAGTATTTATTGCAGAGAGCAAATAAATGAAGATGATTTTTCCTGTATTTCCTAAGTCTGCTTTAATTCTTTAGGAAGAAACAGAGTATTACATTGCCAAACAATTCTGAGCCTCGGCAATAACTGTTAGTTTATGTACTGAGCCTTGGCAAAACACCGTTAGCTTTTCAAAATACACAATCGTGCAATGTTTATAAAGTGGTTAAAGTGCCTAGATTTTAGTGAAATTCTGCCATAGTTCACAAAATTTCGTTACCTCTTTTCTCTGTGACCTATTTCCACACTAGGCCTAACATTGAAGTGATCAATGATAGTTCACATCTGACTCCAGCACTCCAGTTGTCCTAAGAAATTCATCAAAGCTACAAACTACTGACCTTACCCTAAACCCATCTGATTGCAGGCCAGTTGGCTTAAGTTTTCTTGCCACTCATCAGCACAAACATGGTTATCAGCAGCTGACCTGTGAACGGTCAGGAGCATCAAGGAATTGCTGGTTTTAGACAGTGTAACTGGAAAGAAAAAAGGAAGAAGACTTCAGTATTATTTCAAATAGTTTTATAGATGGAAAACTGAAAACATACAACTACATTCAAGATTCTTCCAAGTTGCTGGCACTTTTCCTAGCTTTACATGCTGAATAGCTATGCAATTTAAAACCAAGGCAACTGTGGTTATCAGAACTTTGCTAAGAGTGAACAGCATGAGACACTGAATAGCAAAGGCATCAAGAGGGTAAGAATAAACCCAAATACTTCTAATTTACCAGCACAGATTCACATGGGTTGCTGATAGCCTTAATTTTTATAGCCTTAATCTAGTTAGATAATCTAGATAGAAAGACCATCACCATTTCTTCTCTCTTAATCTGTATATAAAAATTCAGGAACTGCTTTTATCACATGCAAAAAAGATTCTCAAAAGGTCCTTCCAAATCTCAGCGTCTTCTCAATCTCTCCTCTGTCCACAATACTTTCCAGATTACACACATCATCTACACATTTTCTTGCTATATCACTTTTCTTATGAAATGTTTGCACTGTAACACTTCACACTGAGCTTTTTCTTTCTCTTTTGCCCACCTCCTTGCATGCTTTCCCAACCTCACCCCAGTCTTCTCTTTGCTAATGAAGGGAGAACCTCTCCACCACTGTATTCTGAATTAAATCATCAGTGAGTGCTACCATCACCCTAACAGCACTTTGAGGCAGTGCAGAGCAGACACTTACCACAGTCCCATTCATCTGAGCTGTCACTGCAGTCTGCCTGCCCATCACACCAGAGCACACGGGGCACACACTCATGGTTGGCACATTCCAGTTCACTCTCGTCACAAAATGCTGCAAAGACAAAAACATGCTTCCTCCTGAGAAAGACATGATCAAAGTGAAACTCACATTGAGATGAAAAATTGAGGAGAGTGAATACAGATACAGATCAGATTTATGGAAAAAGTAAGTGAGGCAGATTTGCAACAAAATTCAGCATGGATACCACTGATGCAGAAGGTGGTTGCTGCCATGCAGTGACAGAGGGCATTGCAATTCAGAGGGAAGGAAGAGTGTCTACAAATGCAAGATCTGGGATTACTTAGTATCATTCGTGATCTGGTTATATGAAACCTGTCTAAGCCCCTCAGAAGCTGCAAGAGAAAATACTGTTCTGTGCTTTTTAGCTGACTGATCCGAATTTGTTTAGTTCTTCATGGTTTTTGAAAAAATTATTTTACCACAATGAATATCTATTTCCTCTCATCCATAGCAATTATATATTAATTTTTGAATTCACCTTTGCTTTTGAAAATTATCTTTATTTTTATCTCCACTTTAGAGGCAGAGAATTGCTGTAATGATAGACATGTTCCAGTTCACGGCTGGTATCCTTACATATGGATTTCCAGACTCTGTTCAGTATGGGAACCACAAGAGCTTCCATTTGCAAATGACCTTTAGTTTTCCCCCAACAACCTCCCTTCCAAAAGGCAGGTGTGTAGAAGCACAGTACCCTCTTCACTGACACACTTCCAGCTTCTATAAACCCCATCATGAGGGAATTCTGAGACCTGGGGGAGGGCAGAGAGGGAGAGAATGCATGGAAGGGAGCTGCATTCAGTTGTGCCCATGTTTGGCTGATGTACAGCATTTATACTGCCAAAAAATCCAAGCACTTATTTACTAGTACATAAAGTGCACTCCATGGTGAAAACCACACAGATAGAGCAGGCAGTGCTGCCTACCCCTGATCTTTCTAGCTCTGGAATAAAACATGCAAAACCAGAAAAAGCACTTTAATTCCACCTTCCAGAGAGAGCATAATTCAAAAACTGGAGGCCCTCAGCTGGGAAAACTTTGCTGCCATTTTAGAATATTCAATCCCCAAATCAAAAGCAGAGAGGAAATATACTCTGATAATTATAAACTAGCTTAACCTTAGCCCTTTGGTAATCTTTTCTCTGTCATGATCTTCATGTGTGATCACAAATAAATCACTTTAATACCACCTCCACTCTTTAGATTACAGAACAGAGCTTAGAAGTTAAGTGGTATAATCTTTACAATGAAAAGCAGATTAAGAAATGTTTTGTGAGCTTCAGCTTCTCAAAAAGAAACAAAGTTTGATCTAGTGATACATGCAGGCTGTGGCTCATTTTGGCAAACATATTCATAGGCTTCACTTAGCACATAAAATGCTCCTACCAACAGAACTCCAGAGACTCAGGAGCAACTTCTTTTAAATCACAAAATTATATCCAAACATCCCAGCAAAAATGACAAAATACCAGGTTTACTCAGAGAATGAAAAATTTCAGTTTTCAACCAACTTTACGAACCAACAATCCCTCCTTTCTTGGGGAGACTTTCTCCCAGCATGTCTTTTCTACTCCCTTGTCTTGGGACCATGCCCACACACCAGGTTTTCTCCAGAGAAGAGAATTCAGAGTACCATTAACATATCAATGAAAGTGGAGCTAACATCCCAGGGCACTCACTCCCAGCTTAGTGTGCAGGGTGGGAGCCTGCAAAGCAGCTGCTGTGTACAGATGTTTCACCACTTCCCATCCCATTTTCAGATGGAAACAGAGGAAAGAGAACCGAGGGCAGCCCCCACAGGGGAGCAGGGGGCCTGCTGCTCCCTGCCAGCACTTTGATCAGACGTGCACTGTGCACGTGGACTGTGTGCCTATGCCACCAGTGCACCCTCCTAAGCTCTGTATCCTCAGTGTTATCACAGTTTGGATTGTAGAAGAAATCTGTGGAGCCAAGTAGGGAGCCAGAATCTAAGAAATGTCAATTAGGAAAGAAAATAAACAAGGACATTTACCAAAAAAACAGATCAGGAGTAAAATCAAGTAGAAATCAAGGAAAAAATGAGCAGTGACCAGCTATCAGCTATGTGTGTATGAAATGAAGTTGAGGAAACTTGGGAAAAGAAGTCAAAAATCTACAAGGAATAAAATTAAAAATCCACAAGAACAAGGAGGGAGAAAGAGAAAAGAAAAAAAAAGAAAAAGAGGATGAGAGTGACCAAACAGGCAGCAAGGATCCAAGAATGTGAACAACAAAGGACAAAGATTAGGAAAGAGAGAAATTGGTGCCATAGACAAACTGAAAAGGGAACTGAGGGAATGACTAAGTCTTTCTGCCTATAGAAAGCATAAAGCATTTTTACTTAGATTTGTTTTGGACCCCAACATCCCAAAAATGTGTTCAGCCTTTTAAGGGAGTAACAAACTGCATGAGTCCTTACAGCAATTCTTTTCATCCATCATGTCAGGGCAGTCTGGGAAACCATCACAGATCATGGTGTGTTTGATGCACAGCTTCTTCAAAGGACATTCCCAAAGACCCCTTTCTCTACAACCTGCAGGCAGAGAAGCACACTTCTGAAAAACTTATATGCAATATTGAATGAACTGTTTTCTTCCTCAAAAGTACTGAAACACAAAAAATATTTTCACTTGCAATATAAATTTTAGAAGGTACCAAGAATAGTTACCCATGAAGAAATGGAAATAAGATTGGCACAGTGTGCAATGATACATGGATCTAAATATTATAACACCTCACAATATTTCAGTGCTTTTGAAATAATAATTGTATTATGAGTGTATATTATACATATCTATAATGGTTTAGGCATTAGTTCAATTAGCTCAAAACTTATACACCACTATTCTTGAAATACATTTACTAGTAATATAAGAACTTTTATAATTCTGAAGTCTGTAGAAATTCCTCGGTCTTTCAAAAGCAAACCCTAAAAAAGCATGGTATCTCCATGAAACACTATCTCTGTAGAAATACATACTTTTTTACTGGCAGTGCTGATGCAGAATCTAACACAGAATCACAATGAAAGGTAGAAAGAGAAGTAATGCAAAACTATGTCAAAGTGCTTTGACAGAAAAATTCCTGTTGGTCAGCTAGAGGAAATGAAGAATAGGCCAAGCTGCATCTTAGAAAATAGTTTTCTCTTGGTTTATTCCACTTTTTATTTCCATCAACTAATAAAATATTTTATTGTGATATCAGTTTAAATACTTTGAACGTACTAATGTCCTGCATGACTGACACTCTGGTTTTATAGGAAGCAATAAAAATGACATGTTGTCCTGACTAAGCCAGATTCTTTGATTGCCTTGTTTGGCCTGTTCTATAGATGATACTTT
Source organism: Hypocryptadius cinnamomeus (assembly GCA_013400635.1). NCBI lineage: Eukaryota > Metazoa > Chordata > Aves > Passeriformes > Zosteropidae > Hypocryptadius > Hypocryptadius cinnamomeus. The sequence continues at coordinate 5,823 of VYZP01038619.1, read as the reverse complement.
TCATTTTAATCTAAGGGAAAATTCAATTGCTAGCTCTGATGTTCATACATGCAAATAGTTCAGGTATAAATTTAGAAAGAGTATTTAAAGCAGCACTTCTCTTTGCCTGGACCTGGAACTGTGAAAGCGTATCAGCAGTAAGTTATAAGCAAATATATTTTTTCCAAGAAATTTTAATTCTGAAGCACATATTTTACAAATATGAACCAGAGAAACCCTACTGGATTAATGGAAAAATCTATTCAGGTTTTACCTATACCTGGATGTGTGGAGTGCTTGATTTTGTTTAGATTTGAAAAAAACATGCAAATAAATGTTAAAGCCCAGAGAAATAGCCTTAACCTTTGAAACAAATTCCTCATGATCAAATAACTTTCTTGGGTATCACCACTTTCCAGGTCTCCTTCTTGACAATATTTGTGATAACTATTAATGAAAAATTAATAGAAACAAAAAAAAATCTCTACTCTTACATAGAACAAGGAATGCCATGTTGGGATCTTGATATGAACATGAAATAAAAAAAGCTTAAACTCCCCGTAATTTATGAACTTTGCAATTTTTAGCAGTGTTTACAATTCATTAAATACATATTTCCTTTTCTCTTCATCACACATTACAGTGTTACATTGCGACGTGTACCAGGACTCTACAAAACTAATCACATAGACAAATACAGAGACAATTCAATATGAAAAATTCACTAGTTACTGAATTCAGTGTTCAAGTACACTGTTTTGTTGGTAGAGCTCATCTACCATTTGGAGTATTTCTATTTCATCTAATTATTTTTGTGATATGCATTTTTAATTCAATGAAAGGGAAGTGAAAACAGAGCTAGGAACACTTATTGATATGTACATTACCCCCATCTCAAAAATACATTTTGACAAGAGATACGGTTTCATATATGATCTTACCTTCATAACATGAAGGAAGTTACCAATTGTTATCCATATACACATTTCCCATACATTTATCATTAAATCATTAATGTCAAGACTACCACACTTTTCTCTCACCTAAAATACTACAGGTAAAAACCCAGACTGAAGAAAATAGTGAAAGACAGTACTGGCTATGAATGTTATGCCCTCAATTTCTTTAGTAGGTGTAGGACCCTCTTCTGCTTCCTGCCAGAGGCATAATTTAACAGCCAGCAATTTAATGCATTCAATTACAACCAATATATTTAATACCACAAACTCTCGTGATGTCTTTCATAATTTTTTTAAATTATCTTCCCTACACTTTATTGCACTCAGAAGTCTCACTTCCAGTAATCTCAGTCAGATTTTCTCCCCAAATCCCAGTGTAGATGGCACTAAACTCTGAGGATTTCACTGCAATTGCATGGCTGAGAGGTCCTTTCACAAAGCCCATGTGAAAATATGGCAGGGATTGCTGACAGGAGACAGTGGGTGCTGAATACAGCTCTGCTCTGCATGGGGAGAGTATACCTCAGTCCCTATGCATGGTTCTAACTTATATTTTTTGGCCAGAGTAATCTAAGCATAAGAAAGCTGTAGCTAATCTTTTTCAGCCTCCATCTGGCCTGCACTGTAAAGCTGTTCCATGTCTATCATTTAAAGCACTTCAAATACAAAGGTTTCAAATTAAACATTCAGTGGTTTTTTTTAATGTTAGAAAACCAATTTAAAAGGATAAAGCTAATAAAATTTGAGCTATCCATTTACACATGGAAAGATCATCAAGTTTTGATTTTGTCCTGCACACATGGAATATGAATAAGTTAGAGACAGTTACTCCTGGAGCTCTACAAGGACTTTTTGTTCTTCAGTAACAGTATTAGCCCTGGTCAATGTAATGTCACCCTGACAGCAGTAATTTCCTAGCTGATACAGTCTTCCATATTTATAGAAACTGATAAGAATTCTGCTGATTGCTTGTGACATTCTGTCTAGACTTTAGAGAGAGATCCGCTCGAGAAACGAATGTTACATATGAGAACAATATTTCATATGTTAATGTCTAGGAGAACAAAATTATCCTAAAAGACACTTAACAATTCGTTTTCTAAGGAGTTCAAAATTGGTGGCAACAAAAAAATATTTGGCAGGGATGACAATTGAGACAATTGATTCAAAGTAAAGAGATGTCAAACTCTGAAAGAATCACCATGATCATCAATTCTGACTTTCCTTTATAACCCAAACAAGAGAATGACCTAATATTAAATCATATTTCAGAGAGCATATCCTTTTTTTTCCCTTTCTTTCTTTTTTACAGGGGTGGGGGAAGGGAAAGAAAGAAAGAGGAGAGAGAGTACAAGAATGATCTGCAAACTCCCAGAGACTGAGAATACATCACACATTGGAAGTAAATATACCCTTGTCTGCTGCAAACATTAAAATAATCTGCTTTTTAAAAAGAAGCATTTTATAGGGCTGCCAAGATTGAACTTTAGCATAGCTTTAGCTTTCTAGTGTTGGATTTTATTTTACTGTCTCTGAGTAGAAATTCTCTAATTGCCACAGTCTTGTTGTTCACATAAACTCTGCTTCCCTCTTAACCTATTCTCAATTAAAAAAAAAATACACAGTTTGTGCACCTTAATCCTACTCTGCTGCAATGTTTTCCAATCCTTTGCTCATAAGCACACCTCTTCTCTAAATCCTTCACGATTATTCCTTTGCCCCCAGGGATGCCAGGCCTGCATGCAGACCTCCCTGAAGGGTACAGCTTAGTCAATTAAGAAATATTTAGAACTCCTTTCTCCTTCTGAAACTGTCCTGCCAGCAGGTAAAAGGATACGTAGTGACCAAGAGATTTCTTGATTATTTCAGGCTTAATTCATCCCCTTAAATTAAAAGTCAAAAGCATCTATACTAAAAATAAACTCAGAAACATATTGGAGAATAATCTCTGGGGGTTTATGCTTATACTTGTAACTTGAGGTTGACCAATCTGAAAAAAACATGCAGAATCCACTTCAGCAACACAATATATCATAATGACATCTTTTAAGTATACATCCTATCGAGAACATTATCATGTATAAATTTAAAACTACATTTACAGATTCAAGATTTAATCTGCCAGGGAGTTAGCTCAGTAAAGCCTTCAGCAATAAGAAAATAACTAAATCTGCATAATTTTTTTAGCTTGATTCTTTAAGGAATACTCAAACATCCCAGACTATGGTTATCAGAATCTAAATGATCAGTTATCACAAATTGTATTCATGTTGATTAAGAAGGATTCTTGCTCTAGTATTTTTACTGATACTGTCTTAAAAAACCCCAGTACTTTCAAACACACGAAAAAAGGGGGTTCTCCTTCTCTGAACTCTCATGCTGCAATTCAAATTAATGAAAAATAAAGCTGATTTTCCAGTGCTGCAGCTGCCCTCCTTTCCAACTCGTTGCATTTATTTACCACAGCTGTCCTCGTCACTGTCATCCTCGCAGTCGGCCTGGCCATCGCAGCGCCGGGACGCCAGGACGCACCTCCCGGAGCGGCACTTGAAGTGACTGGGTGAGCACTCTGCCAAGGACAGACACAGGGACAAACAGCACTCCGTAAGACAAAAGCTTAATCATGACATGGACACTCTTTTGTCACCCAGGCTGTTTCAGAAGGGTAAATAACACGGATAGAAGGCTTGTGAGACTGGAAATATGCATCAGGCGAGACTCTCCATAATTGCACCAGGGACGTGGTGGAGCAACATTTTCCAGAGCTCTCCCTTCCATGCTGCCCTCTATCAAATGTCATTGCTTTGCCAAATCACTGGCATGCAATGTTTACACCGTGGGTATGAATTTCCCAGCTACTCTTCTCACCACTGTGGGGGTGTATTATTCATTGAAATAAGTATAAGAAATCCCCAGGATTAAAAAAAAAAAAAAGAGAGATTGACAGTTATGTATCTATTTCAACTAATGAAAACCAAGTATAACTTTCCATTAATTAACCCTTTCACTGCTTCTGCCTCATCTCACAGTACCATTTTGGGACAAAGGAGTGGAACAGAGTTGGCAGATCTTTAAGGAACTCTTTCACTGAGTGCTAGTAACTCCCCGGAGCACGAAATCCAGCAAAGAATTCTGCCAAGAGACTGGCATGGCTGAGTAGAGGAACTCAGTTTGGAATAATTTCCACAGTTTAAATATTATCATTTAAAGGGAAGGTATGAAAAAAACAAACACCAGTGACTTTGGGAACCCATTTAAATCTTTTCTTTGCTGTAATATGTGTAGGAGGTACCTTCCACATCTTCATCTGGTGTTAGACAGGTTTGGTTGTCTGAGTTCTCATCTGGAAATTGAGTGCAGTCTGTATCTTCTGGCCACTGCAGACCTACAATCCCAAGCACAGCCTCACAGCGCTCCTTAGACTGTACACATAATGTCCTGAGGAGACAAAGCAGAATTGCACCAAATAACTGAATGAATGGCTTAGAAATTCACAGATACTAGAAGTTAATAATCCTAGCCAAAGTTAAACATGAAGATCAAGAAAAAAAAATCAGTTAAACAGATGTTTTAATATGAAAAAAACATATATCAAAGAATGCTATGGTTGAAACATTATTTTAAGTTACTGTTGTGCAGTTATGTTATAAAGAGGTTAATAATAACAAATATAACTGCTCACAAACATGCTCTCCTCTGTAAGAGATGGCAGAGAACGATTTTTAAGAAGTACTAACTGCTCTCCTTCAGGGAAAAAAAGCAAACACATTTTGTATGAGTGAAATGCTACCTCTGCTGATTATGCTACCTCAGAAACCACATGGTTTCAGAAGGACAAAATATTTAAGCCTGCAAACAAAAGAGTGAAGAAATCCCCAGGGAATTAAATGAAATTAAAACTTTAGGAAAAGCAAAGCTCAGACCAGCCCGGTCTTGAGGCTGTTCTCAGTTACAGCAACAGAATACCTTCTACATCTTCATCTGCTGTTAGACAAGTTTGGCTGGTGAAATTGGGAAAAGGCATGAATAAAGTCCTTCTGCAGCATTTTTTTTTAACCATATAAAAGATGGGACTCACTGCAAAATTTGTTCAATCCACTGAGATTAAAAATCATCCATGGTTTCTTTCAAAATACCCACTGTCAAATGCTTCAAAATTACAAAGGTAAAAAGGCGTAATAAAAAAATGCCCTAATGTTTGAAACATTTAGCCACTACTTTTGCCTGGGATCCTAGCAGGTTGAAAAATATTCAACCAAAGGATTCCACCCTATTTTTTTACAATTTCTTTCACGTAATTTTAATTTGCCTTTATGTATTTTGATTATTTACACATCTTCCTTCTAGAGACAGTCCTTTCATGGGAGGCATCTTATTGCACTCATTTTCCTTTGACCTTTTAACGAATTGAATTTTTTTATTTTCTTGTAATTAGCTTTGGAAAGTGCTGTGACCAAAACCAACAAAACAAATCCATATAAGATTATTATATTATGCTATTTTGGGAAAATAATACAGTATTAATCTGCCCAAATTTACTTTTGTTTTGAGGAATTAGATGAAGAAGAGTCAATGTTTTTCCACACCAAACAATTCACCACTGAGTTGAGTAACCAGACAGAATGCATTGATGTCAGTCAACCAAGTTACAGACTCTCTCTTTCCTTTTACATCCTCCTCAATATCAAAAAGTTTGACTGACACCACTTTATAACCTCAGACTTCTGGATGCTAGAATTTTTGTTTTCCAATGACAAAAAACAAAACCCACAACAAAAATATAATAATATAGCAGAGATATCTAAGCCACTTCTGTCCTGTATTCTCTGCACACTCAGATCTTTGGTCAAAGCTGACCTTTTCCAAGGTATTATAAGCCTTGTCT
>VYZP01038618.1:1607-14751 GCA_013400635.1 Hypocryptadius cinnamomeus | reverse complement strand
TAAATACCTAAATAAATAAGACCTGAAAAGTAAGGCACTAGCAGGATACAGAAAATATAAAGATCAAGTTGGAGGAAAGCTATAAATCTAAACTATGCAGTTTTGTCAGCGCAGTACACCAGAAACCACATGATGCACATGGTCTCTACAGAAGTTACTTTTGAGATAAAGGAGTTAGCAGTTATATAGTCTTGTTTGTCTACTGTTATTTTAATATATCCTGACATCTACTGGAGGCTGTCTAAATATCACCAATATCAAATTGTTTTCTTCCCTTAGTAACCCAAACTTTAGCATAGAAATAAAAGCAGGTTACATTGTAAATAGTAAGTTTTGTTTAAATATTTTAACTACACACTGCTACCATTATTATACATGTACTTCCAACAGTCAAGCTGAGATTTTTGCTCAGCAATAACCATTCAGACCTCAAATCCTTATTCTCCTCCCAAAAAGAAAAAAGATAGGATGTATCACAATTCTGTTTCTCTTCACTTACCAGCTGTATTATGCCATGATGAGAACACAGCTAAAAACCGGTTTGTGTTTTCCACCTCCTCATTGCTTCCTGTGGTTCTGATACACTATTCAAAAGAAATAAACTGTGTATGTAGAGATACATGTATGTATTTAAAGTAAATTCTTTAAAGGGAAATACATTGTCTGCTTATCAGATCTACTGAACTTCAGGCCCTATTAAAAATTACTCTTCCTAATTTGTTTTCTTCTTGAAGCTATCTGAATATCTCCTGAAGTTACGACTAAAGTATGGTGAAACTTTAAAGCCTCTGTTACATATTGCCTTTTATGTGGAGACCCACTTCACCAGACAAAGAAGTTCTGTAACATCTATGTGGCTCCAAATCCTAATCCAATGAAATTATGAAATGCAGTCAAACCAATCATGTCTTTTAGCAACTCACATTTCTATTCATGTAAAACAGAGGAAATACTAATTTGTTTCAAGGTATTTAACTGCTAGAGGCCAGGACAGGGATAGGGTAAAGGAATTTGTCTTATAGCATTCTTATGCCTTCTTCAGGCAGCATCTTTAATTTCTTCAACAACAGACAGTACTGAAACAGCTGGGCCTAAGAAGGATCCCACTTGAGCAGAATAAATGCTTTTCAGACTGAGTTCACTGATGTTACCTCCTGACACACTTTACCCTTCCTGCAAGCAGAGAACTCAAGCATAATACTGTGCTAACAAACCAGCCCCAGACAGCTGTGTATTTGGCAATTTGTCTTATCAACTTTTAAGGACCATCTCCTTCTTTCAAAGCCTGCCTAGCCAATATGTATTAAAAATGATCCAATCTTACTTGTTAAGATCCATTTCTTAATTTTAGTTAGCCAAGTGTGAGTTGTTTCTCTGAAATATGATAATTCTGTAAGACAGTATTCTAAGATATATCAGTCACAAAATAAGCAGAACACTTCTAACCTGAAGTTCTTCCCAGAGCACAGCCCTCATTTCTCTGCCTCGCTTTTTAACTGCTTTTTCCTTAAAACACTGTTTTTCAAGTATTGCATCAAGTTCATTCATTTTCTTTATAGCTGCTTGAATCCGAGCATTTATGTCCATGTCTTCAGAACATTCCAAGTCAGAAGAGTCTGCTGGAGAATATATTTAAAATTAATGTTGGCTTGAAGCATGTCAAAAAAACAAACAAACATTAAAAAGCAGTTCAAGTAATTTGGCAACACCCATAGACAAGAGCACAACATTCTCAAACACATGTTAATTTCTAAACTTGTTTGTAGCAGGGAAAAATACAGAAGTCTTCGCAACAGAGTGCTGAATCAAACTCTGAGCTGTAGCAGTTGGATATGGAGGTGTGGGAGAGGAAAAGTCACCTATTTTGGGCAAGTGATTTGATTCAAATTTATAACGGCAGAGTGACAACATCTCCACAGTATCAGCAAAAAATCACTGGCTTTAAAAACATAAAATAATTTTTTCATCCTGATTTGTAGAATACATTTTGAAATTAATAATTCAAATGAGAGACTTTTGAGGGGGGTTAAGAGAGACTCTGTAATATCTCTGCCTTTAAATATTAGAGAAGTCTCAGTCTTATGTCTTAGCAAAACCAGATTCCAACACTGGCTCTAGAAAAATATTGCTATAAAAAAATGAAAAACTGTGAAACATGATGGAAACTACCATTACTTAAAGTAGATTTCTACATTGTCTCCTTTTTTTCCCTAAATATGCAGATTATAATTATAACTTTTACCTTTTCCCCTTCCTATAGCATCCTCATGCTCTGTCCTCTTCTATGGCTTCCACATTAAGAGCAGAGGAAGCACTTGTAGCACTGTCCCTGATCCCATAGACTTACAGATTTTGGAACCATGTAACACTCTATTTCATTTTCTAATCTTTTGAGGTCAAATGGTTTACACAGCCACTGATCCAAGCATTGACTGTGATGCATTGGTCTACTTTATGCCATAAAAAGATCATGGATACAACAAGGGGAGAGCTATAAAAATCTAAGTGAGCTGCAGAGGACAGATGGACCAAAGGACAGATGGTAAAAAAAAGAGCACTTATTTCAACTGGCCTGAACTCAGCAGATTGATATAAACCCTAAACTACTGAGTGAAGCTTTAGGTTGAGTTCTATTGAATTTCTGTTCTGTAGATATTAATATCATGTTTGGTGACCAACATTGCTGCACTGGATATGATAACCACCGAATTCTGCCTCATTAGACTGACTGAATCTACAGAAAACTCAAATAGTGCCAAAGAAAATTAATATCCATTAATAAAGCAATCTCTAAATGAAGAATTCATCCAATACCTCTTGAAAAGCACAGTTCACATACATGTTCAATTTGCAGTATTCTTTTATAACTATAGAATATACACACAAATACACAACTGTAGGAATGTGCTCCTTGTTGACAGAGTGACAAAATATCTTTTCTCTCCCTAAAAAGGAAAGAAGCTCAGAAGTTTTTGTCATCGATTAGGTGAAAAGCTACCTCATAGGACCTTAGAAACTTCACCTCAGACTTAAGGGTAGCTAATTGGACAGGAGCCAAAAAGTCCTGCTTGGGCAATGTACTAGAAAAGGATGTGAACAAAGAAACGAATTACTTTTGTGAAGTGTTTTACCAGGAGCAAGATCTCTTGCACCTGGCTTGGGTTTTTTTGTTTGTTATTTTGCCTTTTATTAAACCTTTTTGTTTCTAACACTGCTGCAGAAGCCATCTTGCTTATTTTTATGCTTTCAAAGGTAGCTGAGCTATCTTAGGTGTGTTATAGGCCTCCGAAAGCTTATTAGACTTGGCTCAAAAAAAATACTATAACACACAACCACTACAAACTCTCTTAGAAGCATTAATAACAAAAGGAAAAGGTTTTATTGCACTGCTCATTTTATACACCTGAAAAGTACTATCTGATTTTGCATTACCTGGTTTTCCTGGGGAAGGTTCGCAAAATTTCAACATTTGTGTTGCAGTGCTGTCATCTCGAGAATCCAAAGTAGAGCTACATCCTGAAAAACACAAGGAAAAGCCTTTCACAATAAACCAGATACAGTTTTGTCAATTAGGGATCACCAAAGAGCCCTTGCAATGAATCAATTTAAAAAATAGCATATACTAGTACACCAGAACTCATGTTAAAAACAGGAGCAGGAATCAAGGGATTTCTTTTGACCCCAATTCTGTCATGAAATCTTAACTAAATTTCAAGCCGGTATCCACCTGGCCTTTGCATCTCTATTTGTAAACAGCTGGATACCCCAGAATATTAATCCATTATCATTTACAGAATTGCAGAAGAATGTCATTAAACTCTTCTGCAAGTGCTTCAATTAAAGTTATACACTGCACACTTATATTTAAAGTATTTTATTAGCATTAACGTTGTTCATTTGTTAAATACTGTAATTTATAACATAAATTCCAGGTTTTTGGACAGGTAGACCATTATTAGGATACAATTAGTTTCTAACAAATTATCATGATTACTCTGAAAAGTTTGATAAAAACATCTTAATGAAAACACTTTCTAACATGATTCCATGGAACACACACAGATGGGTTTTAATGATCTTTTAGGCCAGATCACAGTTTATGATGCCACAAGACATTTACTGTACTGTACTGACAGTAATAACACACTTCTTTCAAAGGTGGATTTCAAATAGTGAAGAAAAATCAAGGTATGGATTTTGACATCTTCTTTTCCAGAATTTTGCCTATTTGCAACCTTTATTCCCTCAATCAGCAGAATTTTACCCGAACTATAAAAACTTGATATTTGGTCTAGACACAAGACAAGAAAGTTTTAGTCATTCCCACCTGACAACTCATTGGGATTCCATAGACACTTGTGAAGAGAGATGGTCATGCTCTCCACTGTTTGCTGGTCAGTTCTTACTTCCTGGACATCAGATCTATCTCTGTCATCACCTTTGTCTTCTGCTGGACAGCCATCTTCTCGACTGCCTCTCTGATAACCATCAGCCAAACTGACAGATGAATCAACCTATGAAATGGAAATTATTGCCACCCTGAAAACGGGGATGTTTTGGGTGAAGAAGATAACCACAATACTCACGTGCTATCACAAAGGACAACAACAATTCTGTACAACACTGCAGAGTACTTCTTAAATAAAAGAACCATTTTCAGGTCTGACACTGATACTAGGAAAGAGCTCTTTTTCTTAGATTTCACATTGATTCTCCAGCTCATCATTCCCCAGACCGGCAGATTTGGGATTGTCAGGCTAGGGTACTAAAAAAGCAGAATACTACTTCTTTAGCATTCTACTATGAAGAATTAGGCATGGAGGTTTTAACGTGCTGAAGGAAAGAAAAATTACCTCTTGCAAACATGGTTCTGGTGTAGTTGACTCCATAGATGTATTTAAAGATCTACAATTAGGTCGAGCTAGATGCAGGTCTTGAAATCTCATCCAAGCTCCTACTTGTAATATCCACTGTTACCTAAAATTGGGAAAAAAAACCAGCAAAAACAACATTTCAAATGAACAGTTTCAAAATAAAGCACTACAAGCCTTGCAATATTTCAGATATACATCATGTAAGTTTCAAATGCTTTCTAGCAACTCCATGTTGCAAGGTTTTCCAGTTCAGACTGGGGTGCTACTCAAGTATGTGCTTTTCTTTTTAATATACATAAAAATATATATTTATATCATCAAGCCAACCAAAGTATTCAAACGTGCTTATTATCAAAGATACTTTGAATAGCATACATCTCACAAATAATCTCACAACAGAGGAATTATCATGGCTGTAGTTTAAACTACAGACACACGCGTTTCTCTGAAAAAGAAAACCACAACAAAACTGTGTGAATTCAGAGGAATTCGACATCTCAGCACATGCTGGAAATTCTCAGAAGGCTCAAATGAATACAAGTCTTTATTTCAGTATAACGGAGGCAGGGAGGAAGGGAGGGAGGCAGGGAGGCAGGCAGGGAAAAAGGGAGGGAAGAAGGGAGGGAGGAAAGAAAGAAAGCAGAGAGGAAGGGAGGGAGGGAGGGAAGAAGGCAGGCAGGAAGAGAGAAGGCGGCAAGAAAGCAGAGAAGGAGGCAGGAAGGAAGGCAGGGAGGCATGCAGGGAGGCAGAGAGGAAGGCAGGGAGCGAAGGAGACCGGCAGGGAGGCAGAGAGGAAGGCAGGGTGCGAAGGAGACCGGCAGGGAGGCAGGAGCCCCGTCCTCACCGCGGGAGGGCAGCAGCGCGGGCGCCGCCACCGTTGCCGTGACGACCAGGCCGGCGAAGTCTCGCGATAGCTGCGGCTGTCCCGGCGCGGGCCGGTCGGTGCCGCTCCGGTGCCGCTCCGGTGCCCCTCCGGTGCCCCTCCGGTGCCGCTCCGGTGCCGCTCCGTTCGCAGCGGTCCGGACGTGACCGAGCTCCCCCTGTGCCCCGCTGGAACTCTGCCCTCCCCGTCCTGGTAGAGGGGAGCGCTGCCTGCAGGGCGCCTCCTTCCCCGAGCCCCCGTTCCGCAGCCGTGTGAGCAGCAAGTGGTGTGCTGCCCCTTCGGAGCAGTGCCTGTGCTGTGGTTATCGGTGTTCCCTCTTGGCTTCTGCACTAATTGTGTCATACTCGCACACAAGGATAGTTCAATCGCTTTTCAGTAAACCCGTTAAAACTTAGAATTGTTACTGTCGTCACTGTTTTTGCGTGAACACTCGCTGTTAATAAGGAATTTATAAGGGGAGCGCAATTGCTTTCCTAATCTCATCCCTTTTTATCTTTCCTGCATTTAAACAAAATGTGAGGACTAATTCCCATGGTCCGATTAACTTAAAAAAACCGGCAGAGACAATTCCGGGCTCCTACCGCTTCCTTTGATACCCATGTGTGTTAATCAGGTTTTCATTGGCACTAAAAATTCACAAGAAACAGTTTCCTCTGAAGAAACAAAGTGCATCTCGCTCAAATGAAGGTTTTGATGGACTAATTTTTGTGCCAAAATAAATCTTATTTAGCTAGTGGTGTTATGTATTGAGGTGTGCAGTAGAGCTTTTGTTGATGCTTACAGTACATTGCATTTTACTGTCACATGTGCCACTAAGAGAACCATTTTTCCTGGTATTTAGTGTAGTCACGATGCAATGTGGCTGCAGACAAACAGAAAATGCAGTAGGGAACCCTGTGTGGTTTTGCCTCCTGTCTAAGCATGCTGAGCTCTGCTACATTAAAATTTTAACGTCTTCTGATTGCTAAAGCAATACCAGACTGGTGTTTGGAACCTGTGGTGCTTTCCAGATGGTGCAGATGATGATTTGAAGTTAAAAAAAACAAAAACAAACAAACAAACAAAAAAAAAAAAAAAAAAAAAAACAAAAAAAAACAAAAAAAAAAAAAAAAAAAAAAAAAAAAAACAAAACCAAAAAAAACCAAAAAAAATATGTTTATACATGCAAGTTGAATATCTAAGGCCAGTAATGACAACAAGAATGCAGTAGAATGGACAGTATCATTCCAAACTGGCTAAATCAAATTATGAGGGTATTAGGAATTACATTCTCTATGCATAATGAAGTATGGCAAGCAGCTGGGTGTAACTGCCCCAATTTTTTTTTTTTTTCTACAGTACATTGCATATGCTGGACAGCTGACAGAGTTTGTCATGTTATCAACTTTCCTATTACTGCCTACAGACTGCCTGCAACCTCACAAGAGCCTTTGAAAGGACACCATCCAGCTCTGGATCTGCTTACAAATGGACATAAAACTCCTTTGAAATGGGTGCAGGAATAGGTTTCTTGCTGCTGTTTGTCCATGTAAAACCAGTGAAGGTTTCCAATGAGGCTGTCACACCTGAGCTTGAGTAATAATGGCTGAGCAGGGATATCTCAAACCACAGTTGACCTTATCATCTGCTATGTGTCCTGGAAGACGCAGAGATGAAGAGGTTCATAGAGTTCATCTCAAATCCTGTAAATCAGTTCATAAGTCTTCCTCTCCAATAAGGACTGAACTTTTATTAATAACATTAAATATTACATAATCTCAAATATTGTTATAGGTGGCAGGTGTACTTAGGCTTGAGCTAGACCTTGTACTGAAGCTTGAACTAGAGCTTGCGCTGAAGCATGAACTAGAAAAGCAGAATCAAGGATGAGCTTTCTTTTTTTGTCTTTCCAGGAACAGGTCAGTTTTGTTCCAAGATAAACTAGATAGTTCTTTGAAGTATAACAATTTTTAATTAAAAAAAAAAAGGTTGGAATGGAAAAAACTCTTTGTGTCTAGAAAGTGGACAGGAAGAAAAACACTCCAAGATGTGCTTTTCATCCTAAAAAATAGGTTATAACATGATGAATTCACATTTAGACAAGCTGTCTTGATACTCAGAACACAGTTGTCATAGTAACAGAATTTATTTGTCCTTTTCTTCCTGATCCAATCAAAAAGAAATACAAACAATGGGGACATACAGGGAACTTGTTCCCAATTACTACTGCTTACCTTCATACTCCTCTTCTGAAAAGCCTTTTAATACACAAATAGGTAGCCAAAACATTTTTCATTGTCTCATACATGTTGGAGAAAAAAAAAATCAATTTTTTTTAATGCTCATTAGTTATTTGCCTTAGATTATTTTTCATATCTTTCTGTGTACTGACCTGAAGTATCTTTTATTTACCATAGGCAATATTTCTAAGGCAGACTGTAGCAGTTCCAGTACTCAGGTTAGGACAAGCACAGCTAATATTCACTATATTAATTCCTCTAAAGGTTAGGGCAATAAACAGACTCCTATCTTGCAAAGGAAAAAGTGATTATGTAAAAAAGACCAAAAAAATCCCTGTAACTCACTTCTGTGTAACTTTAATGTGATGCTATAACAAGACTTGATTTTTTTTTTCCAGGTTGGACACTGGAAAACATTTTGCCCAGGTGAATAATTTGAACAACAATCCAATCAACAGCAGTAATGACTCAAAGCTACTACTATCTTAAATGGAGTTAAAAATGAAACAAGTCAAATATTCCATCTTGCATAAAGAATTTCCTGAATTACTGTTTTCTGATGGCAAATCTGAGGCTGGTTTGTGAATTTTACACATATTAAACAGGTTGGTTTTCACAAAGCTTGGGGTTTTTTCTATAAAAAGATGTATTTTTGTGATTTTTTTCCACATGGATAAATTGCTGAAAGATGAACTAAAAACATTCTCAAGTAATTCTTAAGGTATGAAAAACCATTGTAGTTAATTTCTTGGTGAAGGATTTCCATGTCTTTGCTAAATTTAATATGCTAAAAGAAGGTACAATCAAACGTTTACATGTATTCTTTTTGAAAGAATTATTTTTGTCTCAACAGTAAAAACCCATCACAAACCCTTTGCTTTCCAGATATAACATGAAATTATATACAATTGAACTCTTTAAATTTATCATTGGTGTTTCATTCAACATGAGAGTTGAAAAGGACAAAAACAAGTTTGCTTTCTTCAAAGGAGTTCAGATCTGAGTAAACACTTATCCACATTCAGAAATCACAGACATTTTGAGCAGTACCTATATGTAAGCGAGAGATTAATGTTAAACTTAGCCAAATTCATAACAAAACTACAACTCCTACTTTGATTTTTAGGTTTTCAAGATTTTCTCAATGGCATCTGTTCTTTCACTAATTTTGGAAAAACAAACACTTCATTAAATTACTTTTTATTGGAACTTCTAAAAAATGCATGCTGTAGTACGTCTCCACCTCTGCCACAGAAGGACCAATTTTTTCTAGAATCTTTCTTCTGTCTGATTTCAGGCAAGCTATGTCTGTCTTTTCATCTCTGTGTCTAAGAAGGGCAGCTCAGGCTCCCACCACCCATCTGGACCCCTTGAAGACTGTTCCTCACTCCCAAACTGAGAAGCTCTTGAACTAGCAAGAAGTGAAATGCACTGAAACCAAAGAGGAAATGGAGAAAAAACATATTTTACACAATAATTTGTACACTTTAAATACATTTTTATTAAAACATTTGCTTTTAATGACTTGTAGAAATCCACAACCTTGGAGCCATCAGAAGCTGGTGACTTCCTTCAATCATGTTGAAGGAAGAAAAGGTACATTCTGCTGTAGCAGAATTTCTTACTTTTAAGATTAACTGGTTGGATTTTAGTAAGTTTCTTTGAACTTGTCAAGATTCTTCACCTTGTCCCTTTTTAAGTATGCTTTAAAGAAAACTACTTTCACAAACAGACAGTAATCACAGATAAAGGTTCAGCATGCAGCAAAGGACTGAAGTACAGGAAAACCACAAGGAACAAACAGGTGTTACGAGATTGTGCTTTTAAGAAACTACCCACAGAGACAACAGTGAGTGCAGATGAAAGACTGCTTGAAACTGAACAAGATCTAAAATGTCAGGGTTGCAATAGTTTTAGGTCACCTAACAGACAGATAGAGTTTAAAGTTCACATTCAGTATAAATGAGACAATATGCCTGTGATTATGCAGAGAGGCAAGCTGCAGCACAATGCCTGAACTCTCAGAGAAAGGCTGCTGAGCTGATACCAGGGTTGGCAGGACTGATTCACTCAGGAATTGGGCACCAGATTTGAAAGGCTTGTGTTCATACACTGGATGGTCTGCTCTGCGAGATGAGTGGAGCAGGAGGGTTGGTATCTGTATCTGTGAACACAGAAGGAAAACTTCTCTGCCTCTAGCAATATTGAGCAACAGCGCTAATAAAACTTTGCCTTTTTAGGTCTGTTGCCAGCTTCTTCACCCATCAGTTCCGCTGTCACTGAAACACTCAGAATCTCTCTCTGTGAGTCTCTCTCTCTCTGTGAGACAGACTCAGAAACCGAGACTCTCACACTCAGAGAAAGGACACTAGCATTTCACACCCATTTCTTTCATTTGCTTGCTTTCCCATAAGAAAACAGCAGAGTGCACCAGCAGCTAAGTTTATTTCAAGGCTTACCCCTTAGTTACTTAAAACACATTACATTTTAAGGACATTTGTATATGCCCTTTATCACAGGATTCTTAGCACATACATATTTGTTTATTGGAGTCAGAATTTGTCCTGCGTGGTCTCCAATCCAGTTTTTACTTAAATCTACAAGAATATATATGGGATTTTTATAAAAAGAGGTCTTTCTCGGGTTTAACACACATGATGATTTGGGTATTCTTGGCTTTGTGTATGTTTTAAGCCAAAAAACTAAGTGGTTTAGGTTTTAAATTTTTTAGATGTTTGGCAGATGCTTGGTAACTAATTTCTGCAAAAAAATCCAGCAAGTTTTAACACTGATCAAATAAATGCACGTAACAGAAAACAAATGCACTTAATAGTCCATCCTGCTTCATTAATGAAATGTGCAGAATCTTGCAGTGTCTATTTGTGGGAAAGTAGGACTTACCATGCTGCATGTCTTCTGCTCTCTACAGCCTTTCCTGTTACTTTGATGCCCAGTCCATTTTAATACAACATAATGTTTCCCAGAAAACCAATTGCTGCATTTCCAAAATTCAGCCATTAAAATAGTTCCCAAATTCATATGTACTTTTGAAAGTTAATAACAAGGTACCATTGTAGGGATTTCAGAGATGAAACTACAAATTTCCATATACATTTGTTATATTATTCTCATTAAGTATTTCATATTAATAAGGAACACTTGTATATATGTTTTTCTTTAGTTTGTTTCTTTAACTTATATTTGGCAAAAAAAATCAGGCTGTAACAAATTTCAACATAATAAAGATCCATGGGATCAAAAATGCAATAGAAAGTGACCTTCCTCTGTCACTTAAAGCTCCTGCTCTTACTAAGAATCCACCTTGGGAAAGATACTGACTTTATTGTTTCTGCTGACTTTTCTTTCTGCTTTACACTTAGGCTGTTTTGTCTGGATTAGCTCTTCAGGGGTATTCCCCAAAGGAGGCAAAAGTCGCTTCTTATTGTTTCTGTTTTCTGAGAGCCACTGTGGAGGCAACTCAAAGGGTCCAAAACCAAACTGCATGGAATACTTGTCATTTATTGTATCAGCTTCTGTGGGCACAGCTGGGGCCACCTGAGCTGCAGAGTCTGCAATTGTCTGTGGTATAAACCTGTGAACCGAAGTCTGTCCTAGCTCTACACTGGTGCTAGGAATTTCTTTACGTTGAAAGTCACCAGAGCCAATGGATTTGGTCTCATTCTCCTCATCTTCCATCGGCTTGAAGATTTGTTGTTGCCCAATATGAAACATCTCCAGAAGCTGGCTTCCTGAATGGACACTGGGCTCCAGATTATCATCTGCAATGCCACCCGAGCTGACAATGTTTCTCCTGCTGAACCTTCGGTGCAGCTGCACTATTGTCCCCACTAAGCACTTCCGTACCGATTTGTTAACAGTTAAAAACAACAAAGGGTTGGCCAGCAAAGAGACCTTGGGCAACCAAATAGCAGTGAGGAGCAAGAAGACTGAAATATCTGAAATATTGAGTATGGTGCGGTAAATCACCAGAGTCATGTAGGGGACACTGCAGAAGATAAATACCATAACCATAGAAAGCAGCATGACGTGGAGCTCAGCTTCCCGCTGGGAGGCATAAGGGATAGAAACTGTATTCTGAGGGGTCCTTAGTGCAGCTATGATGACTTTTTTCTTCTGGCTGGCACTCAGCGCTCTGCGAATAAGAATCATAAAGAGAAATACCACAGCCACCGGTACAATGACAGTGGTGATATTGTAGATGATGACATAGATCAGGTGGCCAAGGGAGTAACTCCAAGATTCAGAGCAAGTGGACATGGCATAAATATCAGACACATTGGTCACAGCAAATACTGGAATGCTGGCCACTATTGCATGGGCCCAGATATAGATAACCAGGTCTCGGGATTTTGCATCAGATATTTTTCTTTCCAGAGGATATAAAACAGAGTAGTATCTGTCAAAAAAAAAAAAAAAAAAATTTTCATGGACAAACTGCTTGTAAGAAACGTCTCAGGAGCCATCTGAGCATAACGCTCCAAATTCCTAACTGGGTTGCCAACTGACTACCTGTTTATGAAAGGGAAAAAGAAAAAAAAAAAGAAAAAAAAACCAAATCCCAAAGGTCTGCCATTGCAGGTCTGTCTCTAGAAAAAAACTGACTATTTAAATGTCAAGATCACATCATTGGTGGTGAAAATTTCTTTCAATACATCACTTTGGCTGATGCCTATGAATATTATTTTGAAGATTTCACCATTAACTCATTTGTAAACTAGACGGTACATTGCACACACTCAAAATTTCAAAAGACATTATGGAGGCATGTGTCATATTCAAAGGCCAGACTCACAGTTTTAGAAGTTGCTTTATAACAGATTTTTTCTGGATATTTGGAAAAAGCTGTTGGTCACAAATTACATGTTATTACATTACATGTAATAACATGTAATTTGTGTACATGTTATTAAATTACATGTAATTACATTACATCTGTTGGAAGTACAATGATGCTTTGCTTTGCACAAGCTGTGGTTGGCAAGCCCTGAGAAAAAGCATTGCTGAACACTGAACATTCTGTGTGCATTAAAGTAAAAAAAGTGCATCTCTGACATGCACTTCAAATTTCAGACATTGATTGTTTGCTTACTACTGGAGTACTGCTGTGGACTTTTAAGCTCACAGAGTTTTCATGACTGACCTAACTT